>PVIC010016771.1:0-24721 GCA_004025085.1 Thryonomys swinderianus | reverse complement strand
GCTGGTGGGCGTGAGTCAACACACCCAGTATTGTATGTGGTTACCGGGATCGAACTCAGGACCTTACACTTGCAAGGCAGGCGCCGGAACCACTGAGCTAAATCTCCAGCCCTCTATCGAATTTCTTGAAGAGACACTTGCAAATACAGAGGTGATTTATTCTTAAATATTTTACATGTTTTCTCAAACTAGGGCATTCATTCTCTTCCATTAAGAAAACTCAGAACTTTATCACTTCCCAGACTCTATCTGGACTATCTCAAGTATCCTATCATTGTATATTATAACAAAAGAGCTTTCCAATCAGTGATTTATATTGAGTTGTTGTGTATCTTTCCCTTTTTTCAATCTAGGAGCTTCCACATTTTGCTATTAGCTATGTTCACCTGGATATTTTTTAAACTATAGGTCATTTTTATGTTTTAAAAATATTTCCTGTAGTTGTTTATTTTTCTCATATTCCCTTGCTATTATAATTTGGGTCTGAATTTAGGCAGGAATTGTAAACTTCTCACAACATCACACACACAAACACACACACACACATGTTGTTGAAGTGAACCAGCAAGTGGTGGTGTTCAAAGTTCTTTCCTTCAGATTTAACTCCAATTTCTCTCTTTGCAAGTGAAATGCTATTTGCCAGAAGATTTTTTGGGATAAGAAAAAAAAATCTTTTTTATTTCTAAAATTTTACTTCTTAGTTTAATTTTTGAAAATATTTGTATTCATTTAGCTTATTTTAAAAATATTTGAGACACATTGAAAATTATAAGCTTAGGTACCTATGTAAATTATATGAAACAGCTACATAATGGAAGGGTTAGATGTTGTTTAGAACTAAAATTATCTCAGGTCTCATGGTTTCAGTGATAGGGTTTTGGTAAGACAACTGTATCAGGGGTTGCTATATTCATTTTGGATTAATCTGTTGATGAGTTTGTAGATGAATGTCTCAGGAGAAAGTGAATGCTGAGTGAAGAAGGTGTGTCAGGAGACCGTTCCTTTGGAGAAGTCTCTACCTGGGTCTTCTCTCTCCCCTTTCATAGTGCCATGTGTTGAGCAATCTTCTCTATTGTACCTTTCCCCCATGCTATTTCACTGGTGGAGCAAGTTATCTATGAACTGAACCCTAGGAAGCCATGAATTTATCTCTTCTCCACCTTTTGGCTAAGAACAGCTGTAGAACTACAAGCCAAACCAAACCTCCTTTACAGTTGCTATGTCAGGGATTTTGGTTCAGTGATGAGACTGTTGGTAAAACAGGTGTCTTTTTCAAAATTTTTCACTTCTGTTTTTCCTCTTTTTTAATGGCCAAAACAAATTATTCTCTTTTAATAGTCAAATCTTTTGGAATACATCTGCAATGTCCTCTGTTTAATGTTGCAGATATGTTCTTTTTCTTTTGAATGTTAGTCTGACTCAGGGAAATACATATAAACAAAATTTCATTCACTCATTCTGTTCTCTAAAATGACATTATTTCACAATATTGGTAAAGTAGGACAGAGATATTCATAGGGTTCTGATGTAGCCTCTCATAAAATGTTAGTCAGGTAATAAAAGAACTCCTCTCTCTGGGCCGGAGGGTTAGCTCAGTGGTTCCAGTCCCGGCCTCGCAAGCGCAAGGACCTGAGTTTGATCCCTGGTAACCACATATAATGCTGGGCATGGAGACACGCCCACTAACAATCAACACCGCATACCACAATGCCAGACGTGGTGGCTCACGCCTGTAATCTCAGCACTCGGGAGGCAGGGACAGGAGGATTGCTGAGTTCGCGGCGGCTTGCCTGGGCACCCTAGTGACCTCAGGGCCAGCCTGAACTACAAAGCGAGACCCTGTCTCAAAAATCAAAAAAAAAAAAAAAAAAAAGACCTCTTCTCTCATATTTCTACCTCCTAAGCAGTTTTCTCTTTCAAAATAACCACATCCTGTTATTTATTTCCTGTGTATCATTTTTTAAAATTATAGTGAATACACAAAATATGAAAATTGGTATTGTAACCATTTCTAAGTGTAAAACTCAGTGTTATTAAATACACTCCTAGTGTTATGAAACTACCCCCATACATCTCCATAATTCTTTTTCAGGTTATAAAATTAAGGATCTACATTATTAACAAAAATACTTAATTTCCTTCCCTTCATTATCTGAGCCTCTTTTGTTCACAAGTTTTTAAAAGACAATAATGCAGAAAATTAAATACATAATCCAAATAGTAAAAAGCTTTTTTTATTTTTAAATTTATCAGAATATTTTGTTTGTATTTTAACATCTGATCTGAATGCATCAGTATTATTTTTGTAAAACTAAGTGAATATCAAAGATCTATTGTACAGTACAATAACTATAGATAATAACTGTTGTTTTCTTGAAAAATAGTATATTTAAGTATTCTACAAAAATGATAATTGAGAAAATATAAATGTTTCCTTGATTTAGTAATTTATATTTATATATGTAAACTAATTTAATGATATTTTTGAAGGTATATATGAACTTCTTAAAAGATTATCAAATCCAGAATGTCATGATCAATTTGCAATGTCTTAAAAGAATATAGTTTCTTGGGGCCGGAGATTTAGCTCAGTGGTTCCGACGCCTGCCTCACAAGCGCAAGGTCCTGAGTTTGATCCCCAGTAAGCACATACAATGCTGGGTGTGGAGACTCATGACCACCAGCAATCAGCACCACAAACCACAGTGCCGGGCATGGTGGCTCACGCCTGTCATCCTAGCACTCGGGAAGCAGAGACAAGAGGATTGCTGAGTTCAAGCTTGCCTAGGCTACATAGTGAGCTCAGGGCCAGCCTGAACTACAAAGCGAGACCCTGTCTCAAAAAAAAAAAAAAAAAAAAAAGAATATAATTTCTTTCTAAACAAAGAAAATTTATTAATGTGGTCAATTACATCAGTACATTAAACACTACCTAGTTCAGTCTTTCTCAATGTGAACGTGGATTGCAGTCGACAAGACACTGTGACACCCTTCAAGTCTTCCTCATCCTCCAGGGTCCACCCCCGAGCTCTTCCTATTGAAGCAGTGAGAACACCAAGCCCACAAGCCTGTAGGAAGCAGCTACTGCCCATGGTGACCCAGTGCAGGTGGAGGCCAAGGAGCTTTTGTAATGTCAAACACCTACTCATTTCTTCATAGTTTTTAATTCTAAACCATCACTAGATCAAGTGTAGTTAAGAGTGTCCATCACAGAACATTAGCAAATATTATTTTTCAAAGCAAAATGATGAAATCCACTGCCACAAAGTGACAGAGAAGTAAAAGTACCTACATTTCAATCCTGTTAGCCACCATTGTGGGAGGCTCCTCCCCAGGAAGCATAAATATCAGAAAAGAGACAAGCACATAAATGGATAGTAGCAGATATGACTTGCAAACATTAAGAATAATGTTGTGTATGTGATCTAAGGAAAAGTATCAAATAAAATATAAATAGGTAAAAGTTGTATAGACGTTAATGGAGGATTGCCGAGAGTCTGAACCCAGTTTGGACTGCATAGTGAGTTCAAGGGCAGCCTGAACTACATAGTGAGACTCTATTTGAAAAAAAAAAGTGGACAAACAAACAAATAAAATGAAGAAAATGGAAAGTATGAATTGTAATTGCAAATTACTTTTAATATTGGTAAGGAAATAATAATTCTTAAAATCTATAAAATATCAAATTTTACTCATGAAATTAAATAAAAAATAATTGAATATTAAATAGCCTCACTTTCTCCTCCTCATTATTCAACAAGAACTCAACATAAGGTAAATACAATATTTAATTTCAATAATAATAAGATGTGCCATTAAATAAATATTTAAGTTCAATTGTTCTGTGTAATTTATGTGTTTATACTTTAAGAAATATAATTGTTAAATTGATGAGGAATTACAAATGTTGAGATGTAAATAAAGCAATTTTAGATTAAAAAAGGCAGTATCTGTGCTGAAAATGTTACTATATGCTATATAAAAATATGCTAACTATAGCAGGGTCCAACTGATAAGGAGGAAAAAGATTAGAAATTCAAAAGTAGATATAATTAAAACAGGCAATTAAGATGCAATTAATATGGAGTGAAAGATTAGTAGCAAAAGAGTGTTTTCTGAAAGACTTAGATCAATATTTTGAAAAATAAAAGTATCTATTGTCTAATCTTAAGAAAAATAAATTATAGTTCAAATATACACTTTAAATAATTAAATAATGTTCTAAACCTATCAGAATAAATTTAAAGTACAAACAGAAATACACACATCTCAACATATTTAAAACATTACAAAATTTCTTTTAAGACTGACAGTAAGCCAGAAAGGAAAAGGCTGTTTTTGCTGTTATGAAATTTGAAATTTTTCTTTTCAACAATGCTCTGGATTTTAAATTTTGATACAGTAATGAAATGACATCATTCTTATAAGTGTTATCAATAATTATAATCATTTTAAAGATAATAAAAATAATCTCTCCCTATGCCTTTAAAATGTATAACATGCTAATCTTAAAATTTCTCATGTTTTTGCATTTATGAGTTATATTTTCATTTTGGGTTCAAGGTGACAAACTCAATGACATTGGCCTTTTTTCAGTTAAATGAATGTTCTAAACTTTGTGTTCTACTTTCTTTGCTTTGTTTGATAATTTTTGATATTTATTTGTTCCTATATTATTGTGATCACTTTATTTTTATATCTCTTGTTGTAAGTCACTTCAAATACTATTTTAAATGAGTTAGAATGTCAAAATGTAGAACTGTGTGGTCCGGGACATGATATGCACACTATATTATTCAATATATATTGTTTCCTTGTACATTTTTCAAAACATGGACAATAAGGTCATCTTAGCCAGAAAACTAAGAAAAAGTCATTGTTGATAACCAAATTCACCTGCTTATGAGCACTGTGAGGTATTAATCTTTCAGAAACAAAGTGCTCCAAACATAATTTGATATGAGAAAAACAAAAAATAAAATATTTTAGTTTCAGTTCTGGTGTTATTTTTTCAGAACTGTACAAAGGTTACACTCTCTACCAAATTTCTCTTATCTTTTTTAATAGTGCCTTTTATCTTAGTCAGGACAAATCTATATATTGTATGACATCTTACAATGTGTAACATGTTTTCACTCAGGGTATACCTCAGTAGTGTAGTTATCTGTAAACTTGGCATTGTTATATCTCTCTTC
This sequence comes from Thryonomys swinderianus, assembly GCA_004025085.1. Lineage (NCBI taxonomy): Eukaryota > Metazoa > Chordata > Mammalia > Rodentia > Thryonomyidae > Thryonomys > Thryonomys swinderianus. The sequence goes on along the minus strand of PVIC010016771.1, from coordinate 19,526 downwards.
TCTCTGAAAGACAAGAGATTCTTCCAAGTGAAATGATTTACTGGAGATCAAACAGTCTGGATTTGAGTTCATCTTTAAAAAAAATTAGCTAGTCTCCTTACCATTTATAAGAAGAACAGCATCATTGTCCCTGAGAAAGATATAAGAATTTTTAAGTGTTCCTTACACTGTGTGTTTGCCACTATATTGTATGTCCTTGAAAGAACTGTGATGTACATGGTGTTAGCTCTTTTTTGGTAGCTTATTTGACTTCCAACTACAAAAGACATTATGTGGAGATACTTTTAAAAGAAGAAAAAAGTGTATCTTTCAGCTTGCTAATTAGTACTTTTTGCTTGTTAGAATTTTATTTTCTCTGGCTGGGGATTTAGCTCAGTGGTTCTGGCACCTGCCTTGCAAGTGCATGGTCATGGGTTCAATCCTTGGTACAAAAACAAAACAAAACAGAAAGAAAGAATTTTATATTTTATTTTAGTTTTAGCAATTTTAAAATGACTAATTCTCACCAAGGCTTTTATTTATATTTTGAATATATTAAACTCATTTGAAATATCTTATTTTGAATACACAGAGAAAAACTTCTTTCCCAAAATATAGTTAGGTGGCATATGTGCTCAGGATATCAATACTGAGGACCAAATTCTCTTATCAGCAATTCCATATTATCTTCCAACCTCAGTTTCCACATGTGAAATACAGAAAATTCACATTTCATAGCTGTTGTCTGGACTTAATTAAACAACTCTATGAGAACACTTAATTCATGATCTAACATAGGGCTGTTAAAAAGATAGTGGACTTGGGCCAAGAAGTTAGCTCAGTGGTGTTGGGTCTGCTTTGCAAGTCCAGAGCTCTATATCTGTACTGGAAAAAAAAATAGTAGACTAAGTCATGGTGATATGTCTACCTCCATCAACTTATTCACTTGTGTACAGAATAATTTGGCTTTCGTGTGGAATATTATGAGAAAAAGTGATGATGCTATAGGTAAGGTCCTTGCTAGAAACTGATGATTTGTTTATAGGCTCATTCAATGAGAATTTAATGAAGAAACAGTGTGCAAAGTCTGCAAGAAAAATACGTAAGGATTGGCAAAACATCTTTTTACAGCAGAAGTTTTCATTACCCTCAGGTATGAAGTGAGAACCTAGGCAGCTGGCGGAAAGTACTATCCAACAGAGCACCACAACCTTCCACTTGACATGGAGAGATACAAGGAGGATTGAGACTTTTTCTCCTCTAAATGAGTGAATCCAGTTGGAAGTGAGATGGAGGATGTCTAGGTTGTTTGAACCATTGAAGGTGAAATCATCCTTGAACACTGAAGAATATAAACTGAGTGGTTTATTTTATTTTATTTTATTTATTTATTTGTTTGTTTGTTTATTGAGACTGGGTCTTGCCTTGTAGTTCAGGCTGGCCCTGAACTTGTTAGATAGCTCAGGCTGGCCTCGAACTCACAGTAATCCACTTGCTTCTGCCTCCTGAGTGCTGGGAATGCAGCTATGAGCCACCACACCCAGAATCATGATAAGTGGTGCCAGAGATCAAACTAAGGACCTTGGACTTGCCAGGCAGATACATTATTGACCTATTCTTAAGAGTCAAGTGGAGAACATATAGCATGCTGGTCTCAGAAACACTTATTCATTTATGTGCAAATGGACACACCTTGAGGACACACTAATAAGTGAAATAAATAGATCACAGATATGTAAATACCATATCTTTTCTTCGGTATGAGAACCTGTAGATGTAAATGAGTTTTAGTATGTATGACAGATTTTATGAAATAGGAAATACTCAAAGGGAATGTGGTAGGGTTAAGTAATGAGGGGAAAGAAAAAATGTGATTTAAAAAGAAAAAGAAGGCACATGTATATAGTGGTGGGTGGCTTGTGGGGTGGGTTGGGATATGGGTAAAGATGAGAAATAACTCAGCTTATATACTGGTGCAAATCCCCCAATGTTCAGTGTGATTGTGAGCTGTATGTAAAATGTACCAATAAAGAATTCAATAGAAAAAAAAATTTAGAAGGGCTCAAGGACTGCTGCTCACCTACCTTCTCCACATTCAGTTAATAGAAAACAGCTCTAAAAAAATTACAAAATTCCTCGTGCTTTAAATGAGCAAAAGATCAGAAATATCCCTGAAAATAACCTGTTACTGAAAATTTTCTTCTCAGCTTGGCAACTATGGTGCATGAAAACTTTAGCAAATGATCAGACATGCAGCATGGCGTTAGGTACTTATTCACAATTACCTCCTGAACATTCTGAAATATTATAATTGCTAATTGCCAATCAAGTGCTCTTTTGTAAGGTGTGAGTCTGCCTGCCTCCCTCAAATGTTAGTAGACTTTTAATTTAAGGCCAGAAATGCAAAACAGTCATTTTCGTCTCAGATCAGCCTTAACAAGTTTCTATTTCATATGTCTTTAGAAAATAAATTTTGGAAGCAAAGAACCTGGCCAAGGGTTATAGTACTCTTTTATTAATATTCATTCCATTATAGATGTCAGCCCTCAAAATTCATATTTGTCTTATGCTCTTTTTCATGTAAAACGAACAAGCAAAAAATTAAAATTTTAGGTCAGAAGAAATTCAAATTTACAAGTGCAAGCCAAAATATTAACAACTATAAATACTCAAATGATGCCAAACTTCCTCAGATGTTAAGGAAGATATAATTTCTTGTTTATATTCTGGATTTAAATTTAAAAGTCTTCTCTTAACAGTCATTGCTTGCAAGAAAAACACAGTTCAACCAAAACGTTACTGAAAAAGATAATTGCATGATGGCAAATGAATATTAGCACAGTTAATGTTTGCTTTTTCTGTATTTCTGCCTCCAAGTTTATTTCTGAGCAGTTGGACAATATATGTATTTTGTTCTTCCCCCAGAATCCACTTTGAGCAACATTAAATGAAGTAGAAATACATTTTTGTGTATTTTTAGTACCAAGAATGATTGCTGATATTATAGCACTGGGGAAAATGTGAAATGTTCTAGCATTGCCCATTGAGTGTTTTAACAGAAGTGGGACCAAGAAAAATGTTGAACATTAAATATTCAGTAAGTATTGATTAATTTTATTCACATCACCTGGAATGTGGGAGACAAACAAATGGAACTATTTAAGTGGGAGTGATCTGAACAGCGAAGAGGTACATATGTTTCTGAGTATTCCTTATTTTTCAGAGTCAACACCCTACTCCTAAGCAGCAAGAGAAAAGCTAGTTTTAGAACACACAGATTCCAAACTTTTTCTAAAATGTATTAATGGATAAAGATAAAACATGACTAGTGCAAACTCTGTCTTCATCTATTCACCTCTTCTGTTAGCAAATGGGAAAATATTTAGGACTAGGACCTATTTATCTAAGCTTTTGGTTTGGAGGCCCAGAGATTAATAATTGTTATTGAAGACAGTGTCACATAGAGAAGCTTTCATGTCAAATTTCCTTTCCTATAAAATGACTCAGATAATCTCCTGGGTCTCACTTGACTTTTAGTGTTTTTAAAATATTATTATTATTATTATTATTATTATTATTATTATTATTATAAAAAGCACTTTCATATTGAATGTTAGTAAATGCTAAGAAATTTCAGTTTGCAGTTTGTGAAAGAAAGGAATATTGCTTTATAGTTTATTGGGAAGAGATATTCTTCAGATCAATATGAAACTGCGTTGTTCTAATATTTTCCTATAATATTGTTACGTGATATTTCAGTTTATGTGGAACAAAAAGAGCTGTGGTCTGATTGATATTCCTGTTTTTAAGGCATGAATATATCAAAATTTTCCAATTATAAATAGTGTCACTTATTAGAATAATATAGTATTAATGTATTTTATTGCACTTCATAGATACTCCACTTTTTTTATAAATTGAAGGCCTGTGGCAACTTTGAATCTCATTGATGCCATTTTTCCAACATTATATGCTCACTTGATATCTCCTATCATATCCTGGTTCCAAAATATTTCATAGTTTTTCATGATTAGTAATATTCATTACAGAACTCTATGATTGGCGATATTTTATGTCACACTTTTAATTATCTCCAATGTCATGTTTGATGCTCATAAAAGACCATAAACGTAACTGATAGTAGTGTTTTTGTATGTTCTGACTCCGCCACTGCTTGGTCACCCCTGTTTATCATCCTCTCTCTCTTCTTGAACTTTCCTATTCCCTGAAAAATAAAAATACTGCTATTTGGAGAATAATAATGTTACAATAATTTCTAAGAAATCAAGTGAAAAAGAATTGGAAGCCTTTCTCTTTAATTGAAAGTTAGAAAGGGTTAACTTGAGTAATGAATATATTAAAAATCCTGAGATTGAGTGCTGGACCTCTTGCCCCAGCTAACCTTATTTTGAATGCAAAGGAAATACTATTGAAAAAAATGAAAATTCCTAGATCTCTGAACACATAAATGAAAAGCAAAGCACCATTCATCAGCAAACTTTAAGTGATCTGTATGGAAAATCAAGCAAGCCATAGCATTTACTTAAGTCAAAGTCTTGTCCAAATCAAGACTCTACATTTCTTCAGTTCTATGAAAGCTGATAGAGAGAAGAGTTGGAAGAAAAGCCTGAAGCTACAAGATGTGATCAAAAAGTGTGGTTTGAATTTACATTTTAAAAATATATTATAATAAGAGAAACAGTGCCATTAATCCCCCTCAAAAGAAGGCCTCTAATTTCACACACTTATAAAACTGTTCTTGTCACTTTCTGAAGCAGTTCTGGTTTTTTTGCATTGTTTTGTTTTGTTGTGTTTTTTTGAGATAGGTTCTCACTTTGTAGTTCAGGCTGGCTCTGAACTCACTATGTAACCCAGGCAACACTCAATCTCTGCAAACTTCCTTCCTCTGCCACCTGAGTGCTGGGATTACAGACATGAGCCAGCATGCCCAGTATTGTTGTACGTGATTGCTGGGGATGGAACCAGGGACCTTCAACTTGCTAGTCAGGCGTTGGTATCACTGAGTATAAATCTCCAGCCCAGTTTGGTTATTTTTTTAAATGCATTTTTAATTGTGTATCCCTGGGTGCATCAATATCTTGAATCAATTCCAAATGTTCACCTTTTGGCTTTGGGCAAAAGCCAAAAATTGGACAAATCCAGATGTGGTGAACTAGGAGGATGCCGACACAGCCCCACAGTTTTATGAGCATTCCTTTTGGGCAGGTGACTTTAGAAGCAGCATTCTTGGTATCAATCATACCTCCTAAAGACAGGGAAGAAGACTTTCAGAATTTCTTATGATAGTTGTACACATGGTAGTGTCAGTATGTTTGAAAAAGGGATGTAATTTTAGGGAGGTTAAAGGCTATACATATTTACAATAAAGATTTTTGAAAAATTCTTATGCTTTCACGTTTTTCAGAAACCCCTTGTAGAAGGGTTGGTTCCTGAGACTTAAATAATGAAACTGTTTCCATAATAGCAAAGTGAAGCAACAAATGTTCATGTACGAGCTGCTCCAAATTACCCAGATCTATGTGAGGTAATCAGTGAAGAGGACCACACTGCACAATAGCTACTCAATGTCGGTGAGGTAGTTTTAATTTGGAAGACAGCAGGTAGGTCTTTCCTAACTAGAGAGGACATGTCAGGCCTGACTTCAAAGAGCAGGCTGTACTAAGTTAGGGCTAATTTACTTGATGATTTTTAAGTCGAAGCCAATATTTACTTACCACTCTAAATATCCTAGACTCTTAAGAATTTCACTAAATCCACCTGATCATTCTTTATGGCTGGAATAAGGAAACTTTTATGACAACGTGAATGAATGCTTTGAGCCCACTGATGATAGCTATTTCACCTGGTCATTCAAGAGCTCTGATGTAGATGAAAAATAATTTAAAAGCAGTTGTCCCATCTACTAATGCATTGCCCATTTCCAGTTCAGAGATTGAAGAATAATTCTTACTTGCAATTAATTTTGACTCATTTACCAAATACTGTTTTTAAGGCTTTACAGTTTGTAAGGCTTCCATAGAGAGTAGTTCCTATGATGGTTTTGAATGAAGTAAATAGAAAACCTCTGAAAAGGATTGTTCATCCTAAATACCAGAGTAACTTCAGATATAAAAGGTATGATTTTGGGAAGACAATAAAACCTACAATCAGGAGTTAGGAAGCTGTTGATTCTAGCTGTCTGGAATGACACTAAACAGTTCAAATTTCAGTGGAGAAACTAACTGAGGATGTATTAAAAAGAACAAAAGAGCTACCATTCTTGATGAAGCCTCAAGATGGAACTGAATTGCTATAGTATCATGATAAATGCATCCCAAATTCTTGGTTTTGCTTCAGCACAGAGAGTGGTTACTTTAGCTAGAAAACATACCTGGGGAAGATGCCCTGAACATCTTGAAAATAAAAACGAAGGATCTAGAATATTACATATGTTTTATTGACAAAATATCCGCAGGGTTTTACTACAGTTTAAAAAGAAGTCTATAAAATGCTGTCATGTACCATCATATGCTACAGAGAATTCTGTCATGTGAACTGTACTTATCTCACTGTTGAAATTATTTTACTCTAGTTTTTTCACCCACTAGTAGAAAATATTCCATTACAGAATTCTAATTTTAAACTCCTCCAGAGAGAAGTATAGGTAAAATTAGTCAATCAATATAGTAAACCTCTTTATTGTCTTGTTTTAAAGAATTTTACAGCCACCTCATCCTTACCTTCTTCTATCTTGATTAGTCAGCAGACTTCTGTGTTGAGGCAAGACCCTAACCAATGAAGAGTATGAGAGTAGCTCATGAAGGATCAGATAACTGTCAGTAATTTCTTCAGCAGTGAAACATCTCTAAAGTAAGATGCACACATTTTAAGATGTTATACTATTGCAAACTTAATGCACTGCAACATAATAGAATTGTATATACTACTAACCCAATAATTCATGTGTCTTCACTGAAATGCATGTAGTGTTATAGAGTATGGAGCTAAGAACGAAATGTGTTCAAAGTGTGTCTGTATTAGTCCAGGGAACCCATAGGTACAATGTGGACTCATGATTTCTCCAAAGTTTGCAGTACTCATTTCTTTCTTGTGATCTAGATCCAAAAGCAAGTGTTCTTGACAGACCTTTTCTGAGTCACATAATGAAATTTGAATATTAAAAAAATACTCATTGGCCCACATTCCAGACTGCCTTTTATGCCTTTCCTTACTAGTATTTCCCTCAGAACTCCTCAGAGAATCACGTTCTATAAAAAAAAAATACTTTATCTTGTTCAGTGTTTCTTCAACAACCAAAAGTGTTCCTAACATATAATACATGCTGTTTATTGAATGATTAATTGAATAACTGTAACCCAGATTGAAAACCATTTTGAACTCAAGTACCTGTTTCTCAGGTTACTTTTAATTACTTCTTTACTTTTTCTCATTTCTCTTTCTTACCTTTTTCACACTTTTGCAGTTTTTCTTTAGCATTCTTTCTTTCTCTCATTGCAAATAACCGTTGCTTGTGTGGTACTCATTTTTTTTAACGTGTTAATTCTCCTTATCTCCCTGTTCATTCATTTCCTCTGCTTTTTTCAGGCATTGATGGAAAATACTTTTATATCAGATTCTGATTCAAATCTTTTCCAGAGAGAAGTGTACACTAAGTTAAACATTCTATGTTTTAATTTCCAATCTGATTTATACAGCCACTTGTCACTTCATTTTCTATCAAATTCAAAGTAGCCTGAAATGCTATAGAGGAAAAAATCAGTCGCTGCCATATTTCCCCAATATTGAGAAGTGAGGACACTCACACAGAACAAGTAGTTGAAACAGAACAGAAAGGTGCAAATAGTATCTACACGTAAAGAGAAGAAAACCAAGCTTAAAACCTCAGTAAAGATGGAATAAATTATGAGAACAGTTAGCATGTACCAAAGATAATTTCGGAAGCCACAGCATTTTGATTCAATCTACTCTCAACCACCTCATTATCCAATTATGCTACTACATGACCCAAAAGAAATGAAATACTTTGTGCCTACAAATGGCTATTCCTCTTTTGATTTGTGGTGTCACTGTGCAAAGTAATTTTGGTAATTACAATTAAGATCTTCAATCAGCTGACTTTGAAGTAATCAAAAGAAGATACCTTGGGTGGGCTTGACCTACATCTAATTAAATTATCCTTGGTAAAAAAGCATGTAGATTTCTGAAAGAATCTTTAGCTGTCTTGGAGAGAATGAGTTACCTTGGCTTCTATAAGGAATTGTATGTGAGAAAGATAATGTGATCTTGGAAAAGGACTCTGTGTTTGAAACTGGACACAAGTGCAAGCATACACCTTGATTAAAGCTCTCTAAGTTCTGGGACAGATGACAAAGACAAGCTGAGGCCAGACACTTGAACCACAGAAACTGTGGTACAATAAATTTATGTGCATTTAAGTCACCATACTTGGTAATTTGTTCTGCAGTTAAGGAAATGAACACATAATGGAGATAATGGAGTGACTGAGAGTCACAGATAAAATCATCTTTATTAACTCCAGTCTTCTTTAATGGAAGCAGGATTTTATCATAGGTAGGGAAACAGCTTCTATAGAGTGAGTTTAGACCAAACAAAAAAAGAAAAAAGTGCACCCCATAGCATGAGGATGGGCTCCCAAGCAAGAGTGAATGTAATGGTAACAACTCAGTGTACACTCACATTTTTGCAAGACCCACTTCTCATGCTGATCTCAGGTTTAGTCCATCCTGCTTTTAAAAAAGAAAAACTGGTGAAGTTCCTGCAAGAATTATATGTGGAGGGCCTTTGGAGCTGTTCTTCACAAGTATTTTGAGGTATTATAATTCAAAGGTGATGCCTACTTACACATCCAGCTTTGCCACACCCTAATAGGCTGCCTCATTTTCCTTGGAGAGACACATACACTTGCAATTCTCCACGGGATGCTGAAGGAATGGAGGTCTGCTTCTCTGATAACTACTTCCTGTTGAAAGTGGCTGCATACCCTACCTCCCTGGGTTATGTTCTCTCCAACTCCCCTGGGGTGCTGTGGCTCACTTGAAGAAAACATATGAGAAAAGAGTTGTGGACTATTGAGTTGTCTGTGCAAGGAAAAGATGGTAACTTTGATATTATGTTGGGATGTAGAGACAAAATCTGAAAAGCAGATGAGATTTCTACTTTTCTTTTAAAGGACAAGAACAACAAAGAGAGAGTTTAGAGAAACTATTGAGAACAGAAAGCCATAAACTTAGCCAGACTACTCACACAATAGATCTAATTAAAAACAGATGGTGAAGGCCAGAGATTTAGCTCAGTGGTTCCAGTGCCTGCCCAGCAAGCACAAGGTCCAAGGTTTGACCTCCAGTAAACTTATACAACAATATGGGCATGATGACTCACACCCACCAGCAATCAGTTCCACATACCACAGTGCCAGGCATGGTGGCTCATGCCTATAATCCCAGAAGGGAGAAGGAGGAGGACTGCTGAGTTCGAGGTTTGCCTGGGCTACATAGTGAGCTCAAGGCCAGCCTGAACTACAAAGTGAGAGAGACCCTGTCAGAGAGAGAGAGAGAGAGAGAGAGAGAGAGAGAGAGAGAGAGAGAGAAACAAAAATCTAGCACTTATTTGTGAAAAGTCATTGATTATATTAACAACTTAAAAACTCACTGAAAAAGTCAAATTGGAAACAATTAAAAGATATAAATTAAATCCAAGAATTATGAGATTTTTTTTTTTTTTTTTTTTTTTTTAGTTTGGACTGGCCCTGAACTCACTATGTAGCCCAGGCAAGCCTCAAACTCAGCAATCTGCCTGCATCTGCCTCCAGAGTGCTGGGATTGCAGGCATGAGGCACTATGCCTGACGAAACAAAATATTTTGTGATCTTTTTTCAATTAAATTATTCTTGATCAAAATTCATGTGCCCGAGAAGTATTTATACTTACTTAATAAACTTATCATTGAGATTAAATGTACCTCCTCCTCCCTCAATATTTCTCTTTTCCTGGCTTCTAGTACACATGAAAACCTGTGAACAACTGGGACAACTGTAACAAGGTCCCTCGTCACACACGCAAAATCTAAATATTATTCACTGCAAATGTATACCAAAAATGGTAAAATTTAAAAAATATATAGGACAAAATAAGTCACCTGTTAAGACAAGTTAGGAGAAGGATTTAGTGTTTGGATAAATATGCTAAGAGCCATGATTTTGCCAAAACATTCATTTGCTTGTGGGGAAAAAAATTACAACATACTAACATATCCCAGTGTACTTTTCAAGGGTTTTATTCTAATTAAAATATAAAGATTAAAAATGAAAACTGGAGAGGAATGGAAGGAAATCAATAAAATAAAGTTCAATAGATGTTAATGAAGATATTGATAAATTAAATGAATTAAACTAACCACACAGAGGTTAGGAACAAACATGTAAATCAAAATGTACCAGAGAGGTCAACATGGCATACTTTGAGATTTATTAGCTAAGGTAGTGCTAGATAAAGTCAATGTCATGCCCAGGTTTCTCTCTTAAAAAAAAAAAAAGAAAAGAAAGAAAACAAAGGAGAAATATAAAAAATGAGCTTCACTGTCATTTGAAGAGATGTTTTACTTGTTAATTTTTTTTAGTGTGATTTCTTATAAAACTCACTACTGCAAACTGAAAGACAGTCATCCAAAATCAAGATTTAGACTGACTTGAGGAATTAAAAAAAATATTTCAGGGAAATTTGATCTTAAAGAAGATGATTAGATTCTTCAGGGAAGATGAGAATGAAAAATAGAGAATGTTATGGCCAGAATTCAACATTTTATGAACCAGCACAGAAAGAAAATCCTACTAAGACATTAGGAGAAAGAAAAATTAGAATAACGTTTTATTACTAAATTAAGAAAAGGAAGTGGCTAAGAAAAATAAAAATTTGAATATTTTAGAAACTGCTGAATATTCAATAAGGTTAAGAGCACTGATGCAATTGACATCATGATTACTTATATATTTTTCTGTTGTAAATGTTTTTTATAATAAACACACATAATTTCCTATCAACTATTTGAGTAACACAATCAAACTGCTCAGCTACTAACTACATTAGTACTACTTTGTGAACATAGTAAAAGGTGACACTCAAATCTCCTATCTATTTGGCTGAAGTCACATGCCTGAGTTCTGGCAAAAAGATAACTGAATACCATACAAAACCTGTAAAAAGCTTTTTAGAATGAGTTTGTAGTATTAGTTTAGCTAACTGCCATTGAGATTGGTTTGAACGGAAGTTTAAAGATAGTTGAAAGGAGAGAGAAAGTGAAGTGTTTTAGCTCAGGGTTACAACAAATGATATGCACTGAATGGCTTAATGCATTATTAATTTCTCACAGGGCTATCCAAGATCCTAGGTATCCAAGATCAGTGATCCAGTAGATCTGGCATCTTCTAAGACCCACTTCCTGGATCTGGGAGATGGCTGCTGTCCCACTATCTGTTGGCAGGGCCTTTCCTCAGTTCAAGCCAGCCCTTTGATGTCTCTTCTTAGGGGAACAGGGATCCCATAATAAAGATTTCAACCTTCCAATCTCCTTAAACTCAGTTCCTTCCCAAAGTCTGCACCCCATCAGCTGTCAGCATGATGGAAAAGGTATGGCCTTAACATATGACATAAGGCAAAGAAAAATAGAATGTTTGGAGTACAAACATTCAGTCTGTAATATTAACGGACTGTTTCTGAATGGCAAGAAATTAGTGAGCAAATTTTAATCCAGGAAGACTATTTGATTGTGTATTTTTTTAATTGAGTTCCTTATTGGTACAATTTATATACTTCTCACAATCACGTATAACATTGGGGAATTTGTACCAGTATATGACACAAGTTAATTCTCATTTTTACCCATATCCCTAGTCACCCACACCTCCCCATCCCCTTTATACATACTCTTTTATTTTCTTTCTGTATCATATTTATTCCTTCCCCTCATTACATTCCCACATTTCCTATGGAATTTTCCCACTCTATAAAAGCTGTCATATTTTCTAGAGCTCATTTGCATCTACAGGTGTTCATGTCAAAGAGAAGATCTGGAATTTGCCTATCTGTGATCTATTGATTTCACTTATTAGTATATCCTCCAGTTGTCTCCATTTGCACCTAAATGGCTCAATCTTGTCATTCTTTGTGGCAGAGTAATACTCCATTTTATAAAAAAAAATCACATCTTCTTTATCCACTCTCCAGTTGATGGGCATTTGGGTTGTTTCCAAGATTGAGCTATCATGAACTGAGCTGCTATGAACAAGGGTGTACATCTATCTTTCCAATGTGATTTTTTAAAATCATTTTGGGTATATTCCTAGCAGGGGTATAGCAGGGTCAAATGGGACCCCTAGTCCTAGTTTTCTGAGAAATCTCCACACGGATCTCCACAATGGTTGCACCAGTCTGCAATCCCACCAACAGTGGAGAAGGGTTCCTTTCTCCCCACAGCCACGCCAGCATTTATTGTTTGTTGATTTTGTGATAGCAGCCATTCTTTGTGGAGTGAGATGAAATCTCAGTGTTGTTTTCATTTGCATCTCTCGAATGACCAGCTGGAAACATTAGCCATAACAATCAGGCAGGACAAAGAAATAAAAGGAATAAAGATAGGTAAGGAAGAAGTTCAACTGTCATTATTTGCTGATGATATGATACTCTATCTAGAGGATCCTAAAAACTCAACCAAAAGACTGCTAGACTTAATTACCAAATTTGGTAGTGTTGCTGGACACAGGGTTAATGCTCAAAAATCAACAACCTTTGTCTACACAAACAACAGACTCACTGAAAGAGAAATTGGGGAGTCAATCCCTTTCACAGTAGCACCCAGAAAAATGAAATATCTAGGAATCAACCTAACAAAGGAAGTGAAAGACCTCTACTCTGAAAACTATAGGACTCTGAAAACTGAGCTAGAAAAGGAAACCAGAAAGTGGAAAGATAGCCTTTGTTCCTGGGTCGGGAGACCCAGCATCGCCAAAATGGCTATACTCCCACAGCTACTATACAGATTCAATGCAATTCCAATTGAAATTCCAACACTATACTTCACAGAGCTAGAGAAAATAATACAAAAATTCATCTGGAAACATAAGAAACCTAGAATAGCAAAAGCAATTCTAAGCAACCATGACATGGCAGGGGTATTACAATCTCCAATTTAAAACTTTACTATAAAGCTGCCGTGATAAAAACTGCATGGTACTGGCAAAGTAACAGACACGAGGACCAGTAGAATAGATTAGAAGATCCAGAAACAACTCTGGATACACTAAGCCACCTTATCTTTAACAAAGGAGCCAAACATCCCCAGTGGAAGAAAGACAGCCTCTTTAACAAATGTTGCTGGGAAAACTGGGCTTTAACCTGCCAAAAGCTAAAGCTAGACCTATCTCTTTCACCATATACAAAACTAAACTCACAATGGATACGAGACTTAAACATTAAAACAGAAGCAATAAGCCTGCTGGAAAACAGGCTAGGTAAAACTCTTGGAGACATTGGCTTAGGCAGAGATTTTATGAATAAAACCTCTATAGCACAAGAATTAGCAGAAAGAATCAACAAATGTGATCTCATCCTACTGAAAAGCTTTTGCACAGCAAAAGAAGTTGCTGGCACTGCTAAAAGACAACCAACAACATATGAAAAATCTTTACTAGCTGTTTATCAAACAAAGGGCTATTATCTACAATATATAAAGAACTCAAACAGCTCAGCCTCCCCAAGTTTAAAGACCCAATTCAAAAATGGGCATCTGAAATGAACAGACACTTCTCAGAGGCAGAAGTCAAAGCAGACAAGAAGCACATGAAGAAATGATTGTGTATTATTTTGATTAATGCAAATACCACATACATTTATCATTTTAACCCATTGTAGGTATTCAATTCAGTGTGAAGTATATTCAAAATACTTTTCAACATATCTTTACAAATGCTTTCTTGTGCAATGGTGAACCAATAGCCATTAAATATTAATTCTTTCTTTCCCTATCTCTCTAGCCATTGGTAAATATTTATTAGATTTTTATGCATTTAGAAGCTTCACAGGGCTCAAATCTTATAGCATTTATCTTTTCTTGGCTATTTTATTTTACTTAAAATAAAACTCATTAGCCAGGAATTTAGGTCAAGTGGTACTGTGCCTACCTCAAAAGCACAAGGACCCAAGTTTGATGTCCAGTACCATAAAAAAATAAAATACAATTTTTTTAAAAATTAAAAACTCATTAGATTTATTCAAATGTTTCCATATGATAGGATTTCCTCATTTTTAAAAGGATATTTAGTATCTCAGCATATGTGTGTACTATAGTTTGAACAATTGTATTGTAATTGATGTTTACAAATATGTACATTATTTAATGAGTTTGCAGATAAGTACGTACTTGTTACACTGTCAGTGAAGCCACTGTCCTAAACATACTCACCATTTCCAAAAATTTCTTCCCGCTGTTGATACTATGGTTATGGTGACAGACACATAAGATCTACCACTTAGCAAAGGTTGAAGTAGAGTATACAGTGTTCATAACTACAGACACTGTGCTGTGCAGAGGATCTGCAGGACTTTATTCATCCTGCATTCCTGAACAGTACCTTCCTGCCAAGTGTCTATTTTCACTTTTCCTACGTTTTTGGAAAAATATATAAGTTTTCTTACTATTGCAACAAATTACACATTATTTGGAAGCTGTTACTTTCCTGTTTCTTTGTATCTCCTTTTATACCTATGACAATTTCCTTAAATTCATTAGTCTCTGATTTTTGTCTTTTGTCTCTATAACTCAATTTGAAACATATCTTTAACTCCATGACACTTTTCAGTTGTCAATAAATCTATATAAGGCACCATATCCCTAAATTGTCAATATGTTTCCAGATTTATTTTGAAAATTAAATTTCAGACTCACAAACATTTCAACATGTGATATATTATTCACGAGAATCCATAAAAATAAACTATATGTTTTCTGTACTTACAATTTTGTAAATACTTTATGTAAATATTATAATGCCAATGGTCTCATAGCAATTATCTAGTACTTATTAGATAAAGTTTATGAAACACCTACCACATAACATCCTTTTTATAGAAAAGAGGGTTATAGGAGTGAACAGATTTCCCCACTAAACTTAGTCTATTTGTGTCCAAGTGCTAATTGTTGTTTTACACATAGCTTCCTTGTCCCTCCATTACCTTCTGGCTATTTCCTATGAGTATGTGAAGGTTTAGAAATTGTAGACCTTACTCAATGCCACTGTCACAGTGAAAGCATCATGATTTCATAACAATCTATTTTAATTTTGCCTGTGTACTATCCATTATCTCTATTCAATGTTCATTGGAAGATATGTTTTCCAGATTTGTTTGCAACTTCCTGACTGACATTGTCATTATCCTGAAAATATTGCTTCCTTCTTTCAAAGACTAATAGTTTGTACCATTCACTAAACTTAATTCTGCTTATCTAATGGTCTGAATGTTTGTGTATCTTCAAATTTCACATGCTTAAATTCTGTCCTCCAGTGAAATGATGATATGAAGTAAAGAATTTGGGAAGTAATTAACCTTAAATGAATTCACAATGATAAAGCCCTCTGAATGTGATTCAAAAATCCCCAGAAAGGACTCTAGTCCTCTTTTACCATGTAAAGATAAAATGAAGTTAGCAGTCTGCAACCTGGAAGATTGGTCCTCATTGTATTGGTTACATTTCTTATTGTGAGACACAAGTGAAGATATCTGCAAGTTAAAGAAGGAAAGGTTTATTTTGCAGAGGTTTGATCCATAGTCAACTGACTCCTGGGAAGTGTGACAAGGCACAAAGGTATCACACAGGAGAAAGAGTTCATGGTAAAGTAGGTAAGAGAGCAATGCAGAAAGCAGCAGCACCAAGTCTATCTTCTTTCTGTCCCTTAATACTATGTTCAGGTTATAAGCCTACTGACTAGTTCCACCTATATAAAAGATGAGGCTACCATTAGATATATCCTTAATTCTAATATCACACATTTAGTCTTTATTCAGACACCTTAATCCAGCCATCTTCAAAATTCCCCACATGAGGCTTTACAGGACCATCTAAATCAAAGATGTCACCCGATCTGGGATTTCCAACCTCCAAATAAGTTTTTGTTGTTTTTTAAGCTACTTACAACTTTTTTTAGACCATCCCCCACTGACTAGAATTATCTCCATCACTGTTTGGAGTTTCTCCCCAGCATGTATTTTGTTTTTGACTTTATAAAGTTTCTTGAAAATTTCTACTAACCTATACACTGCCAATTATTTTTAAAATGAAAGAATTCAAATCTACACTCTGACCACATTCTCAAATTAAAAACACATGTATAGAAAGGCTTATTGGAGGTCACTATTTAGAAAAGGTGGAAACAACTCAAAATTATAAAATAATTATCAAAATAAACTTACAAGACCCCATTAGTCTCCCCAACACACACACACACACACACACACACACACACACACGCACGCACGCACGCATGCAAGCATGCACACTCTACTGTACTTTCTGTATTCTGCAAGAGTTTGGAATCACTCTCTCTTGTTCAACACAATATATGTAGGCATCTCTTTCATTCCTCCTATAAGCTATTATCATTTCAGTGTTATTACTGAAATGCGTTTAAACTGTACCCACTATCTCTAGTCCCATTCCAATCTCAGAGGTATTATACTCAACTAGTTGACTATGGGACAAAGACCCCATTCAAGGCTATTGGTGGATTTAACTTTTATACAGATGAGCCAGTTATCTGTGAATTCCCTGAAATCCATACTTACTGTGTGAGAACCTGGCCTTACTGCTCCTAGTTCACTCAGACTTGATGAGACTCTCATTTGTTCCCAAGAGAACTGAAGGAGTGTGGTCAATGACAGTGCATAAATGACTCAAAGATCCTGGTGCCAGGTAATTCTTCATGAGGTGCATTGGGTGGAAAGATGTTCAGTCACCAAAACACCTTAATTAATGATTTCAAAGTGGAAGAAAACAATACAAATAGCAATTTACTGATATTAAACAAAGATATATTAAGCATGTCATTGGGACTCTAATACTTAGAAGGCATTTACATGAATAGAAAAAATTTTATAAAGTGACTGATTTCTCTCATTTGCACTGGAGTGTAGTTCTGAGCAGCAGGATAGACAATGACATTATGTAATGAAGTCCCAAAGGTGAGTCAGTAAAAACAACAGGTATGAAGTTTTTAAAATTTTGGTTAATTTTCCAAATATTGACTTTACCCTTTAATTAAAAAAAACAAGGAAGTAAGTGGTAGATCAGGTAATTGCTATTATTTCCCAAATAGATGTGAAAGTAACAGTAGCTTTCATAGTTGAAGAAAAGTCGTAATTATTCAGTTGCAGAGGAATTATTGCAACACTGATTGCTTAATTAACTGTCTACATTATTCCAGATAGCAAACCGGGATGGAGCAAGTTATAAAAACAAAATCAAAATATGTATAATTTTTTTTTATCCTATGTTGTTTACCTAGAGCCCTATATCTGGTGCCGCGTATTCTGGTTTTCAGAGAGAAAAGTCCTTTAATTTTCTCCTGGATTTCTTGGACACAAATGAATTTTTTTGGTAATCATAAGAAATGAGATAAATGGGATTGCCAGGATTTTGTAGCTTGTAACTGCGTGTCCTCCAAAGCCTCACAGAGTGTCAAAGGTTCTTGGATCTAGAGTATATGACTCATTCATGGTGTGATACTAGAATTAAGGGTGAGTGATTGCTAAATTAATCCACTGATTGATTTGGCACTGACCTAATTCTATACCCTAGACAGAATACAAAAATGGCAGAAAAAAAATTGCTCAGGTTTTTTGGTTGCTTTTTCTGTATTCTGCTTGCTATGACCTGTCTTTCCTCCATGAGGCCCCTCTGCCACCCTGCCTTTGAACCAGCCTATTACATGAAATGAAACATGTACCTCAGCAACATGAAAAATAACAAAGACACAGGATAATGGCTCTGCTTTTACCAAATGTATCTACATTCCAATTCTTTAAACATGTTAAGATGCTTAGTAAAGGAGAATTTGAAAATGTGAGAAAATTAATAAAGCTAGTGTAGGGAAGCTAACCATTACTGGGCTCTGCTAGCTAAAGAATGTATGTGGCCTCCAGGACCTGAAAACAACTCCCAGGTAATGGTACACTCTGAAAAAGAAATAATAGTAATAATTCTGCAGACAACCTCAAGGGGATTTTTCCTAGAATCCCCATTAAGGAAAGAAGAAGGCTGTTCACACCTTGAATTCTATTGTGGAGTAGAGGCAGTTGAACGGTACTTGTGTTTTTCTTATTCATAGAAACAAAAGGTAATAAACTGGCACTATTTTTATTGCTAAATTATGACGATTTGTTATGGCACTGATAGGCAACAAATACACTGAGTCAAATAAATGAACAGATAAATGGAAACTTAACTACAAAAATGGCACTCAGGACCAGAGATTTAGCTCAGTGGTTCTAGCACATGGCTAGCAAATGCAAGGTCATTGGTTTGATCCTCAGTAACCACATACAACAATACTGATGCCCACCAGCAGTCAGTACCATATACCACAGAGCCAGGTGTGGAGGCTCATGCCTGTAATCCCAGCACTCAGGAGGCAAAGGCAGGAGGATAGCTGAGTTTGAGGCTTGCCTGGGCTAAATAGTGAGCTCAGGGCCAGCCTGAACTACAAAGTGAGACCCTGTCTCAAAAAAAAAAAAAAAGGCACTCACCACACCAGGGTCAGAAAATTATAAATCATTCAAGAGAATGAAGACCATTGGTTGCTTTCCTTGGAATTAGTTATGCTCACTGCTGTTTCTGCTTGACTTTGTTTTCTGTCCTACAATTTATAAATGTCACTTAAATTTATGTTAAAATATTTCAGTCATTTTAATAGCAAAGGTGTTATGTACTTTGAAAAAGATCCAACAGGGTAAAAATGTACAGTTTAAAAGATAAAATCTATTACCTACAGCTCTATCACACAAAGTCGAAATTTCTCCCAGATTTTCTTTTTTATACATACATTTCCATTTTAAAAGCCCTTTTTAAGTGATGGTATTATCATATTTAAACAGCCACAAGAAAACATGAGACAAAATGTGCCCCATATCTGTTCCTCTGTGACCTGATGCTTCTCACCTGTATCAGTCTGCCTTTGTTCCTGCAAGAACATACCCACACCCGAGTTACTTGTTTATAACACCAACAAAACAGTTTTATTTTGGCTCACAGTTTTTCACCCCCAAGATCCAAGACTTGCATTTAGTGATGGGCTGCTTTCTGTGGAGTCATGCATGAACTGGCCAAGAGCAGCACATCACAAAAACAGAGAGTACACTTACCTCCCACAGCTCTGTTTTAGGAAACCACAAGATGCAGTCCTATGGCTCCACTATGATGGCCTAGTCAGCCAGAGTAGATTTCCATCCCTGAACATTAAACAA
>PVIC010016770.1:0-33551 GCA_004025085.1 Thryonomys swinderianus | reverse complement strand
AGAGAAAGATATATATATACATATATATGTATGTATATCTCATATATCTATATATCTATATAGATATAGATATCTCATATATCTATATATGAAATGAAGTTTGCATCACAGCAATTTTCATTACCCAGCACAGTCTAATAATATATATTAGAAATGATTGTTGCTTTGTGATTTGTGTGTCTACAGTTTGGAATGAAATGACCTTGACCTTTTATATGCATCTGTATTAAAGCAATGTTATTCCTGTAACAGTGAAGAGCAATGTTACACTGTGATGATCCCAAGCAATTATAAATAACTGTTAAATGATAACTACTTGTTTTTCTTAAACATAGAAATAAAATTATTCATTTTCACTAACTTCAGCATGGTAAATGGCATCTTCTTTTTTCTCAGCCTCTCTCACAATCCCACTGTCAAAATTTATGTAGACATTTTTGAAAATAATTTAATGAGGTAGAAAGATTTTAAATATTTTAATAAAAAAGGAAGTTTTAACCTGGGACATTTTTATCTCTTAGGGAGATAATCTACGATTTCAGCAAAGGTAAATAAAAATAATCATGCGATCATAAATATTCATCACGGGGATTTGCATACTACAAAAACCAAGAAAATAAAATAATGGTTCTACGTAGTTGTACAAACAATAATCTACACCAAATTCAATTAATAATAGAGAAATAATAAGATTGCATCCATTAATATGGATATGTCAACTTGCCACACTGAAAATTTCATAGCAGAGTCATACAACACAATTTAGTGCTCCGAGCTGGGCGATGCAGTCACGAGTTTAGAAACTCTCTAGATGCCCCGGCTCTTCCCCCGGGTCCTCTGCTCTGCTTCCTGCTGTAGCGAACTGAGGGGCTGCACAAGTTGCTTTCTTTGCCAAGATGTCCTTGCCTGGATCCAATCAGGCAGGGATGGAATCCTCCGATGCCCTGAGCCAGATAAACATCTCTCCCTTTAAGTGTAGATGTTGGATAATTCGTGGCAGCAAGAGGAGAACTGATACAAAATGAAATGTTTTCAAGTATAAAGATGTTGTTTCTGATAATTATTTGTTAAAACGACTTTGAAATCCTATACTCAAAAATTATATGAAGCCGGGTGTGGTGGCTCAGGCCTGTCATCCCAGCACTCGGGAGGCAGAGGCAGGAGGACTGCTGGGTTCGAGGCTTGCCTGGGCACCATAGTGAGCTGAGGGCCAGCCTGAACTACAGAGCGAGACCCTGTCTCAAAAAAAAAATATATGAAATATAGTATAGTCTGCAAGTACTTGTGGGACAGAAAAAATGCAGTAAACTCATAATACTGTCACTTTTCAAAGTACAATGGCAAAGTTACAGAAAATGAGAAAAAGCTTTATTGTACGCTCTTATATTTTTTTCTTTCAAAATAACAAAATGTAGGTATCTATCTGCTTATCTGGACATATGTATAACTATTTCTATTTTTATCTCAATCTTTATATCATCCTTCCTCCATCTGATCCTCTCCTTCTGACCACTTCACTTTTCTTTATACTCCTTCTACCTCTTATATTATGATTTCTACTCCTCTTCTTTTTTTTTTTTTTTGTTTTGTTTTGTTTTTGCTTTTTGGAGACAGGGTCTTGCTTTGTAGTTCAGGCTGGCCCTGAGCTCACTATGGTGCCCAGGCAAGCCGCCGCGAACTCAGCAATCCTCCTGTCTCTGCCTCCTGAGTGCTGGGATTACAGGCGTGAGCCACCACGCCCAGCATCATATGTGGTAACCGGGGATAGAACTCAGGTCCTTACGCTTGTGAGGCAGGCACCGGAACCACTGAGCTAACCCTCCGGCCCTCTACTCCTCTTCTTATGTCTTTTTCCTCTTCCTCCTCCTCCTCTTTCTGATTTTTTCCTTTCTTTTTCTTCCTGTTTTTCTCTCTCTGTTCTTTCCATTTTTCCACTTTCCTTATGGGTAGAGCTGATATTTGACATGTTAACATCTACATAATTCATTCATTTAGTAACAGACAAGTATAGTTCATTTGTGTGCTTTGTCCAATAGGTCAAAGCACCTATAAGTAAAAAAAGAATGTGTGATTTGGAACGGTGCCTAGAAAGTTAAGCTCTTTCTTCATTATAAGTTTGAACCTCAAGTGCTTTTACTTCTATTAAAGGGAAAAGTTCAGGTATCCTCATTTCCCCTCATGCACGGACAATTAAACAACATTGCTTTATTTATAACAATGAGATTTAGCAGAGCACAGTGAATAATGGATTAATTATACAGCAAAATTATTTTCTGTCTTGAAATAATATTAAATAGGAGTTTTGGGAATTACACAAAACAGTACAAAGATTAGCACTGGTCTTTAAAGCACTTCAACATTTCAGTCAGGCAATATTAAACCTGGTGTTTAAAATACCAAAATCTGGGACCAGAGATTTAGCTCAGTGGTTCCAGCATATTATTGTCTATAATCACAGACAATAATACGGGGAGAGGTGACTCACGCCCACCAGCAATCGGTACCACACACCACAGTGCCGGGCGTGGTGGCTCACGCCTATAATCCCAGCACTCAGGAGGCAGAGGCAGGGGGATCGCTGAGTTCGAGACTTGTCTGGGCTACATAGTGAGCTCAGGGCCAGCCTGAACTACAAAGCACTACCCTGTCTCAAAAAAAAAAAAAAATCTACACAGTCAAGTAATAAAATATGCAGATTGATCACCAGTCAGAACACATTCAGTGCCGTGATAAGCAGCTAAGCCGTCAATTATACATGAAGCTTGGGGCAGCCATGGCTGGGCCCAGCATTCATTAGTTGGGGTGAACTATGAATACACCTTTATTAGGGAAATTAAAAACTATCTCACTTATATACACACACAGGTCTGCTTCTGCTTCTGAGATTGGCTCTGAACCAGACAAAATGTTGTATTATAACCACAAAAGTGATCAGGATAATAATAAAACTACCGTGGAGAGAAGTTGCTCTCATTATTGATGTGGATGGGAAACAGGACAAGATTCCAACGGTGGTATGGCAGGACTCTAACACGGGGATATTCTCAGACATTATAAAAACTGCTGTCATAAAGGGGAAACAGCAGGCTTCTAAAATCAGGCACAAATTACTCCTAAATCTCAACTCCATCTCCTATTGTTTCTAATAATGCAGGTAAGTTAATAAAGATTGAGGATGCTGCATGTTGTTATTTTATAGCCGAATAAAATTGAACAAAAATCATTCATCAATACTTGTCAAGCCCTTCAGACTGAGTAATGCCTAGTGGGTTAGTAAAACATGGTCCTCAGTGGGCACTAGGGGCGAGCCTGGATGATATATAGGGTCCCTGGCCTGTTCTTCTGTGCTACCGTTTTATCATTTTACTTCCTGGCCACCATAAACTCAGCCTCTTTGCTTTGCTTTGCAATTTTAAGATGATGTTTCTGTCTTGGAATCAGCTGACCATGGACTGAAACTCCCTAAAACGTGAGTCTAATTAAACCTCTCAGCCTTTAAACTACAGGTATGAGGTACTGTGCATAAGTGATAACAAATCTATTACAAATACAATAACAAAGTTGGGAATCGTAAATGTCTTATTTTGATGTTGGAAAAAAAGAAATCAACACCTTAGCAGAATACAATTTTTAAATGTTTCAGAAAAATATTGTAATTTTAAACTAATTGGATAAACCACTAATTTTTCACTTAGCTGTAATTTTACTTCCATAGTGGTTTATTTCAGATAGTCTAAATCTCTGCAGCATAAAAATAATGCTATCATTGTACTTGCTTATGGAATGTTGTAGTACTTGCTTATGGAATGTTGATAAAGAAATGACAATTTAAGGTCTCTAATTCCCATTCATAAAATGTAGGTTTAACTTTCAAAATCTCCACACCTTAGGGAAAGTAGATAATAGAGGTAACACAATAAGGTAAATAGAATAAAGATGTAGCCCATCCAAGAACAGAATTTTGCTACAATTTGAATTTTTCGGAGAGAGCATGTGGCTGTGTAGCTCATGCTGGTCTCTCTGTGGGGCTACAGGCATGTGACACCATGCCCAGCAGTGATTTGAGTATTTTTCCACCTTTCTGCTTTAAGCAGAAATTTCTGACCTCCTAGGTGATGGAATAAGGAACTGGAGTCCCTGCAAATAGTTCAGCCACAAAGGTGCCTCGCTCTGCTTTCTAGTTAAAGAGGCTGAGACAGATCCCGTATGGCTTCCATGTGCTATCAGAGTGAAAAGACAGCTGTCCAGGAAAATGAGACCTCGTCAGATGTGCAATACATGTGATTTAAGACTTCCTACCCCCTGCAGCTTGAGAAATAAGTTTCTTTGTTAAATGCCACCATTCTGTGGTGCTCATATAGCAACACAAACACACCAGGAAAGATGTCTGGCCCTTGTTAACTCTATGAACCTACTTCAACTCACTGAAGTTCTGATTCCTTATTCGAAATACAAGAACCTTAATACCCATCTCCATAGGTTGTTGGAAGAATTATATCCAAAGAAAAATATGAAAGAAGTAGTGATGAAGTTCTTGCACATAGTAGGTGCTGAGTTAATTTCTGTTTTTCCTCTTCTTTCATTTTCTTGCTTCCACCAAAATGGCCTGAGGTTGTTAATGCATGTTTTAAGAGAAAAGACACATTGATATTCATTTCAGTTTTACTATTTTTTTTTCATTTTATTTTGTTTTTTGAGACAGGGTCTCACTTTGTAGTCCATGCTGGCGATGAGCTGACTATGTAGCCCAGGCAAGCCTCAAACTCAGGAATCCTCCTGTCTCTGCCTCCCGAGTGCTGGGATGACAAGCGTGAGCCACCACGCCCGGCCAGTTTTACTGTTTTTGTGTCAGCCTGTTGGTTCTACTCATTAGAATTCTTGACATTGTTGAAGAATTGACAACCTTCCTCTCCACCACCACAACCGCTTTCTCCTTTTGTCCCTTCTTCTTTCTCAACTTTCAAGTCTTTCATTCTCATCCTGTTCAAGCAGAGGTCAGTTCTAACTTTACTTGCTTTGGGATTTTGTCCGAGACTGGGAAGCAGATGTCTGGTTGTGTCTGGGCCCATGGATTCAAGACTGTGGCCCCTGCGTTGCCTCCATTTTCACCTCCTCTCTGGCATGCAGCCGTGCTGCCTCCTGTCTGCCACGAACTCAGAATCTTTGCTCTTTCTTTCCCTCTTCATGGCCAGGTGATCTTGGGCTGACACTGGGAGGAAATGAAACCTCCCCTCTTTTCGGTTGTGGTGTTGGTGCTGTGTCTCAGTGATGGGAAAGCTCACGAGAATAGCCCCGCTTTTTCCATTTAACAAGGTTATCATGCATCTCATCAGCCGGCTCTGAACTCATCATGACTAGCGTAAACTTTGGAGGCTGTCTTTTACCACTTCTCTATAATTCATGCAAACTATTAATGTCAGTTCAAGTATTCAACTGGAAGATTAGTTAGGAAACTAAAATCGTGTGTGTGGAATGACCTTGAAAGTGATTAATACTTATCCGAAAGTCCACAAAAAGAAATGTCTTCCTTGGTTTTTGTTTGCTTTTAGTTACTGTCTATTTCTGCTCCCAGAAATAAAGAATAAAGATTTACACTTTAAAAGAAAAAAAGTCAAGTCTTTTATTCTGTTATAATTTGTTATTAGTATTAAATCTTTGATTCTACTTTGCAAGAGCAATTAGTTGTATCTCTGATGTCTTTTCTCTGAAACATTAGATTAACTCAAAAACAAGTAGTAGAACTGCACAGCTGGGAGATCTGGAGATGTACTGAGGAATATTTATGACTGACACAAAAATCCAGCTCACTCTGATATGTACTAGATGCAAGAAAATCCAAGCTGAGAGCAAGCATGTTTAGAATACTAAAAGAAAAAAAATGGAACTAAGTACCAAGTCACTTAAACCTTTCAATGTATTTTGGATATAATTTTCATGGATACAACTTTTGTGGGCAAGTGGAATTCATGTTTATGACAGAACACTATTTTAGAACACAGGAGTTAGATTGGAAACACATGGTTGAATAAAGATGACAATTCTGAGAAGTCAGCATAGCCTGAGAGGGAGGCATGAGCTTACTTCCATGTCCCCAAAGGAGGTATTTCTAAGCAAATAATGTACCCCCATTAAACAACACAAAGATTATTAATTCTCTGTCCACAAATTGCTTATTATCTAATTAAAAATAATAAAAATTGGGCCAGAGATTTAGCTCAGTGGTTCCAGTGCCTGCCTAGCAAGTGCAAGGTCCCTGGTTTGATCACTCAGTAACCCCATACAACAATACCGGGCATGGTGACTCACATCCACCAGAAGTCAGTACCACATACCACAGTGATGGGTGTGGTGGCTCATGCCTATAATCCCACACTCATGAGGTAGAGACAGGACAGTTGCTGTGAGTTTGTGTTTTGCCTGGGCTACATAGTGAGCTCAGGTCCAGCCTGAACTACAAAGCAAGACCCTGTCTAAAAATTAAATAAATAAATTAAAATTAAAATTAGTGTGGATTTAAAGATCAAAATACTACATATACTGGGAAATACAGAAAAACGTTATTACTTGCCTTTCAAAGAAATAGAAGTCAAAGTATTACTTTTTATATTGTGTTGCCTTTGGATCTTCTTATTGGGACAATATTTTTAACAATAAATATTTATATGCTACTTAGCTGTTTTTCATTTACTAAATTAACAGTTTAAACATTATCCTTAAGATTTCCAAAAGTTTCTGAAAATAAATTATAATTAACTTCATAACGTGGCATAATTTAAATTAATGCATCATAAGAAGATAAATATAGCAATGCAAATTTAATGGGAAAAATGTAGAATTTTTCTGAAGACATTTGGAAATGATTTACCCTTCTTTCATTACCTGGACCATAACTGCTCCTTTGAAAAGTAGCACAATTGCACAGTAATGATGTTCTGGGGGAAGCTGAGCTCTTCAGATGGCTTAAAAGTGTTTGGCCTCTCAGCACAGGCCCAGCGGGACTTCTCTACAGAATCATGTAGACTGGGTGTTAGCCGGCAACCCCAGATGGGGGTCACATGCCACAGTAAAGTTGAACATATGCCCAAGTGAGCTGAGAAAACTGGTGTTATTTTCAACCTGTTGCATGACTGGAGTTGTTTCTGCATCTTCTAATCTACTCCACTGACTTCAGGTCTGTTTCTTTGCCAGTGCCATGCTGTTTGGATCACAGTGGCTTTGTAGTATAGTTGAGAGTTTGGAATAGTGGTATCTCCTTCCATGTTTTTGTTGCCGAGAATTGCTTTTGTTATTCTAGGTCTCTTCTGTCTTTAAATGACTTTTTGGTACACAGCTCCACTGCTGATTAAGTCTAGTAGTCTTCTGTTGACTTGTATGGGGTCTCTTATACAGTGGATCGTTTGGCCAGCAATGATGACAGTTTAACCTGCAGCTGTGTGACCTACACTGCAGACCTTTCCTCCTTCTCATTCCCCGCCCAGCACTCCGCTGTTTAGAAGAAGCCCAGGCTCAGGAGCTCCACTGCGGGGAATGGCAGGAACCCGAGCCAGACTCCCAGTGCTTCTTATCCTCCATTGGTGCTTTTTATTTCCTCAGTAAACTCAGAACAATAAGATGCTTGCTCCTTAAATAAAAGATATGTTTACATTGAGCATGACCTCCTAGTCCCTAAGAGAAAATTAAAATAAAATGCTTAATATCTTTAACTTTCAGTATGCTGTCAATCAATAGGAGGCACATTTGCAAGCTATAGGGAAGTAGAATGGAGTTGGCATGTGCTTTGCTTTTGCAGTACGATTCAATGTTATCATTTAAGCAGCACTGCTTCTGAAGTGACCTAAGTTTATGCCAAACGGATGGAATGGCAAGGGTAAGCTTCAGTGATCCATTTCAAGTCTTCTACGTCTAATGAGAAGCAAACTGTGGAGCAGAAGTCACCTTGCCGGGCGCACGTAGAAGACAGCCAGAGAGCGCATCAAACCCAGAGTCAACATCGGTTCTTATTCCAAATCTCAATCAGTCACCATAGGATATTGCAAAACTCTGAATACTGAAACTGCAGAGCAGCTTTATGGAAATAAAGAAAAAAAATAGTACAAAAACCTAAAATACAGGTGAATAAAACATATTTCATGTGTATAAACAAAAGAAAAAGCTTTTTCCTGTGACTTCTAGTTAATTTTAGGGTCTAAATTGTAAGATTCGGTACACATTTCACTACGCAACAATCTAAAATTAAGAATATTGAGGAAGTCATTTTTTTCTAAATTCCCTTTTGTATCCAGCAGAGGGAAAAAAGAATGAATCCATTATCATATTTTTCTTCTTCTTTGTTTCTTTTGCATAGGTACTCATTTCCCTTGGATTCAGATCTTTTCAGGAAATGCTCTCCATTTTGGATTGAAGGCTAATTTAGAATCTGCTCCACACAATTGTAATTTGGTACTTATTAAATCAAGGCACTATACTTCTAAAGCTTAATTCTACTGATTTGTAATTTTAAAGAGTTAAAATTTAATTATAGTTTGTATGTCCTTAGACTTAAATTGCATATTTCCCGTTATCATCTGAAGGTAAGTAGCTATCCTCTCTTAGTATGGTATCTGTGTAATGTTGAATTTATTTTTAATAGGGGATAAAACCTTTGAATCTCATCTTGTGAAGCCCTTGTTCATTTGCTCTTGTTAATATTTTCTGATTTGCTGCTGAGGACTGAGCACTGTGCTGGACCCATGGTCTCCCGAGGATGCTCCTCCCGTCTCCCGCTCTTCATTCTCCCAGGCATCTGGCTGCACGTCCTGACAGAAGGTATGTCTGACTTCCACCTAAAGAATGTGAGTTTCCTCCACTGAGGATCACAAGGCTTAGAGAGTAGATACTAGAGCCAAATAGAAAGTCTCATGATGCCACAAACTAGAACCATGAAAACATTTATGTCCTTGCTTTCAAACTACTGTACGTTACTTACACCTTGAGAATCACATGCAGTAGCACTTGGATTTTCTTCCTTTGTTGACTCAACTTGAGAGCTCCCCTTGATTCCCGAAACAGTTTGCTGAGGCTTGCGGGACAAAGAGGGAAAGAGAGACAGAGTCATTAAAAAACAAGAAGAACAGACTCAACAGACAGATCCGTATGGCTGGGGTGACATATGACATAACGGCAACCTTGCTTTCAGAGAAAAGGAAAATTTAAAATTTGCATACATCAGAGATCCCAAAAATTGTGCCTCAAAATTCATAACTTTGAAATTAAGTGAAAAGAAAAACTATTCAGTTTTGCATCAATACATCCAATGGAGTGACTGTCATACTGAAAAGTTACTTTATAAATAGATTTTATTTTAAGGATTCTAGTGCCTCAAAAGGTATAAATTCATTTTCATAAATCACCAGGCTATCTGAGAAACAAATGCATGGCTCACTATCTCAATAAAAATAAAGCTTAACACTCTGTTAAAGTTGTTTTAAGGGCCAGGGATATAGCTCAGTGGCGCCATGTCTGCCTGTTAAGGGCAAAGTACTGGGTTTGATTTCTGGTACCACAAGGAAAAAAAAAAGTGTTTTTAGAATTATTTTTACACCATTGCTTCACTAATCAATCTTTGTTTTATATATCTTTGAGAATCTTAAATATCATTCTTGAGTCATGCCTTTTAGAGCCCTTCATTTTAAATGGAGAATTTTCTTAGTTCCCACTTGAGAAAGACACTATACAACAATTTCATGTACATGCCAGTGTCTAAGATTTTTCAATGACTTACTTTAGTACTGATTTAAGTTTGGTCTGATACTCATCAATCCACAAGTGTATTTCTGATACACAAAAAGCAAACTCTGAATTCTCCTTTCTAAGTCTGGAACTTGGACCCCAATGTATCGCAGATGAAATTTTCTAACCACTGGAGATCCAAGAAGCCAAACACAGAGTGGGCTCAGAGGTCTTAAAACTTGCCCGAGGTTTTCAATCATTCAACTTCCTACATAGCATTTACCTGATTTTTAAAAATATTTAATTTCAAGTGTGTTGATTGAAATCAGGTTAATGCTTCCCTTTTACTTTGGCTCTTTCTTTCCTTTCCACCCTTTGCTTCATCGACCTATCTCTGCTCCTCCCTGGAATCTTCCTAGGAGTAAAAACAATAGATAAATAGAAAACAGAAAGCAAAGTTTTCCTCCCTGACGCTATTAACTCTCATAAATGAATCTTGGAGCTAACCTTTGCATAAGCCAAGGGTCAGGTCTGCTCTGCAGGAGACGCTCCTGGTGGTTACAGAGATGGGAGGGGCCAATTTCAACTTCATTTGTTTAATCTGTTACTCAACTCTCCCTAAAGTACATGAAGCACAAGAGAACAAAAGCCAATTGCTGTGTCCTCTGAAAGAATGAAGATCGATTCTATTTAGTACAATAAGAAAAGGAGTGGAGGGAAAGGTGTCTTCAGAAATACACCTCTGAGTGGTTTAGGCAGAACGGTCAAGACCTGGCAGAACGGTCAAGACCCAGCAGGTGAAGAAATCACTGAAGAAAACACACAAAAGAAGGGCCAGTTGTTAGCACAAAGATTTACAGAGTATGAGTGCAGTAATACGAAAAGTGCTGTGAAGTCTAGAGCCACACACGGAGCTACAAAAATCTGGATTCAGTTTGTTAGCCAAAGGGGTTGCCGGGAATGCGCTTTAAAAGACTTCTGATGTAGCCCAAACTCTGTTGGCATGATGGAGCAGCAGTATGAGGACGAAACTGTTCAGGAAGTGGGGTTGTGACCCCAGGAAAGAAGCAATTAAAATGATCAAGTAAATGCTAACAGCACTGATCATTCAATAGAGCTCAGGCATTGATCAGATAGGGGGAGCCTTCCAAGATTAGAGTTGATGAAATACAAGGAGCTCAATAACTCTAGATAAACCTGGAGAGATATATTTACAGTGAAAAGAGTGGCTACCTTTTCAACAGAGAGTTTTAAGCATTTGAGTTCTCAGAGAGGTACTATTGGATGGCAGTGCCAGAAAGAAAATCACTCTTAACAAGAGTCAAGGAGCTATTTATTCCAGCTAAAATCTACGGAATATATTCACCACCTGTCTCCCCATGATTTCCAACTTCACAGATGCTTTGAGGAAACAGGTTACAAGAACAGAGGGAATAGACAAACATGAAGGCTAGAAACGAATCTCCATCTCCCCTGGCAGTCTTAGCAAGAACCAGGCTGCAAATTCATGAAAAGTAAATTAAATACACTAACAGGAAAGGGGAAATTTGGGGGCATTTTGTCTCTGGTGAACTATCAGATAACTGAGTACGTGATCCCAGAATTGCCTCATACATCTCTTTTAACAGAAGCATTAAAGGAAATAGAAAACACTGATTCTTGCAACGTTTTATTTCTCAACACCGCTTCTCTGTCTTTATATTTCTGTGTATAGGTATCATACACTGTCACAATTACATTACCCAAGACATACTAATTTTTGTGTTTACTCATCTAATATAAAATGTTGCCACACCTTGTGCTTTTATCTACAACTTATAGGTACAATGATTCATAGAGCAAATTTAGAAGAATGTACTGTGATTGAAGAGTGTGGGACTTTTCCATTTGGGTTATATAAACAATATCATGACGAACACTGGTCCTCTTGGGAGAATATTCATAGCATTCTCATTACTGTTTCAACATTTAACCCAACTAAGGGATCAGGAATGCCCAAAGTAAGAGGTGAGTCATTCTGCCTTTCAGGCTGTTATATACCGTGGAATAATTTATTTTTCACATTCTCCATCATTCTTTCACAATGCATTTATTAGGGTAAAAGGAAAATAACAATTAAGTGTCAGTATTGGATTTAAGGGAATGGTTCCTCGTGGTTGAAGAGATCTTTCTAAGATTTGCCAGGTTTTTTTTGTTTGTTTGTTTTTGTTTTTTTGTTTGTTTTTTTTTTAAGACAGGGTCTCTCTTTGTAGTTCAGGCTGGCCCTGAGCTCACTATGTAATCCAGGCAAGCCTCGAACTCAGCAATCCTCCTGCCTCTGCCTCCCGAGTGCTGGGATTACAGGCTTGAGTCACCACACCCGGCGATTTGCCAGTTTTAGTTATTTTCAGCCATATGAGTCAATAAAGCATGAATTATGCATCATTCTGTAACAGACTCATGTGTGGAGTTGAGAACACAGACTGAACAGCGCAGCTCTTGATCTCAAAGAATTCTCACTTTCTCTTCAGCAAACATGGACACTCTTCCTGCTCCCTGAGGAGTCACCCATGTCTTGACTATGCTAAGTGCAACTTGATGTGCGCGGGCAGCAGCCCATCCTTGAAGGTCGGTGGTCAGGTTCAGAGGGCCACTCTCGCTGAGCGGGTTCATCTCAGGATTCTTGCTCAGTTGCTTCCCGGCACGTCCTTTCTCGTGGTTCGTCACCCCAAGCTTGGGGAGTAGCCTTTGGTTCTGCCCTTTCTGGGCTTGTGTCATCAATCCTTCCCGTACGGACGCGCCTGCTGTTTTCCCAACAAACCTTGTGTTAACATGGCCTCTCCTACTGTTGGCTGAGCACAGCCAGACAAGTCTGGATGGTGACAGCAGCCAAAGCGTCGATGGAAGTTGATAAGACAGTGGTCCCCAAGGAGCCAAAAGGAGGACAACCGAACCCAGCTGGGACACCTCAAGAGAAATTTTAGGTACATCTTCTGTGGTATCGGGGATCGAACTCAGGGCTTTGCCCTTGCCGGGCAGGTGGCAGCACCCCTGAGCCATGTACCTGGCCCAAGAGAAATTATATTAAGATGTCAGATCTATTTCTAAAAATGTAACTATTTGTAAGATTGATAAATGTATACACTTGCTTTATTATGTATGTATTATTTTCTGCCTGTCTTATTTTTGTGGGCCTTACTAATCTGATGGAAGAGAAAAGGGGTTTATCCACTATTAAGATCACAAAAAGCAGAGGGAAGTTATCACACACTTTCCTCATCTGTATAGTTTGCAAAGCCTACACCTCTGTTCATCTATTAAATTACACATGTGCCTGGCTTTCTCTCTTTTTATATTAAATACTAAAATTATCTCAATTTTGTCCCAGGATTAAAGAAACATGTATTAATTACTTTTCAACAGTGAAAAGAAATCATATATTACTCTACCATTTGGACACCAATCCATGAAAAGTTAAATTCGTATAATTTTTAAAATACTATTTAATTTAAGAATGGATTTTTTTTTTTTGAAACAGGGTCTCGCTTTATAGTTCAGGCTGGCCCTGAGCTCACTATGTAGCCCAGGCAAGTCTCGAACTCAGCAATCCTCCTGCCTCTGCCTCCCAAGTGCTGGGATTACAGGCGTGAGCCACCACGCCCAGCAGGTGTATATGTTTTAGATAAAGAAATGTGGATTCCTATCAAAGAAAAGATCTGATATTTGCCTATCTGTGATCTATTTATTTAAGTTTCCAAAGGAAATTTGGTGTGGGAATGTAATGAGGGGAAGGAATAAATATGATTCTGAAAGAAAATAAAAGAGCATGTATATGGGGGGGGGAGGTGTGGGTGGGTAGGGATATGGGTAAAAATGAGAATTAACTTGTGTTGTATATTGGTACAAATTCCCCGATGTTATGTGTGATTGTGAGATGTATATAAATTGTACCAATAAAGAATTTTTAAAAAATGCGGATTCCAATCTGGAATAAAAGAAGGCTTTGGACAATTTATATGCCTTTGCAGGACTTCCTTGTCCTGCTGCTCCATCAAAGGAGGAAAAAAAAACACATGGAAATTGCACTACTGTGTTGTATATGTGGCTTCATTGGTTTTGTGATGGGAAAACTGAATATAAAGCAGTACTTGCTAAGGGTTAGGCAGCTATTGCTGGAAGATGCATTGTGTACTTGAATAAATGGAGTTCTGTCTCACTCGGGGAAATGAGGACCACAAAGAACATTACAGAGGCCCCGTGGTGGACACTGTCTCATTTCCCGACCACGGAAAATTAGACGTAAGGATTGAGGACCAGTTCACCGCCCTGTGGACACGAACGAAGGAACAAGCCCTCGCGCTGGCACGCTGGCACTGCAAGGTTCAGGGAAGACGTCACTGACAGCTGAGCTGTAGTTTAGGGAAATACTTAGCTCGGGGAAGTTTGCAAATGATGAGAAAGAGATGAACTGTCTATTAACTAGACGACTTGTTTCCCTGCCTAAATGGAATAAGAAGCAAAGTGACCCAATGCTCAGGGCTCTTTGTCCACGAGCAGCAAAAGTCCCTCCCCCTCCCCCCAAGTCACCTCTGTGTCTCATCTCTATCTCTATTAGCCGTGTCCAGTTAGGTGTCCCTAGCAGGCTGGTTTCCTGTATCCCCCCAAAAGATGTGTCAGTATTTTCTGTGTGAAAAGGTATGGAGTTAAGGATCCTCAGATGAGGAATTCACCCCATGTATTACCCATCATGAGATGTAAAATAAAACACTGTGGATCGGTCATCGGACAGTGTCAGTAATCTATTTTCTCATCTTTCTAGAGGCTCAAGATCTATAATCAAGGGCCAGAGGTATCACTTTCTAGTGAAGACTTTCCAGCTCGCAGAAGCTCACCTTAATGCTGTAACTTCACTGCATGGAACAAACACATTATTTGCTTTCCGGTATAACCTGATGCTTCCATTCAGTAATAAGGCTTCACTGAACTACAACTATGAGTGACAAACATGCACATCCAAGAAAGAATGGAAAATGGGCATCCTAAAAATAAGTATCTGGTGCAACATAGTTCCAAAACTGAGAAGGCTTTTAAGCCACCCATCTGTGACTTCCTATCTCTTCTTATTCCACATTTCTTATTCTATATGTCTTCCTCCAATACATTTTCCTAATCTTGAATTTTAGAAGTTTTTTTTTAATAAAGTTCAAATAAGTCAAAAGTCTCTATGCTTTTAAAAGACAAATGCTTATAGGTAGAATACACACACCATGTCAGAAAAGCTTAGGAATTATATACACAAAATTCAGGACAAAAATCATGCTTCAAAACCCATTAAAGTGAGCAATAGCATTATGTGTGTGTGTGCGTGTGTGTGTGTCTGTCTCTCTGTCTGTCTGTCTGTCTGTGTCTCTGCCTGCAGTGATTAAGAATGAACCCAAGGCCTTCACCCTATACTGCGTCTCCAGCTCTTCAATGCTTGTTTTGAGACAGTCACACTAGGTGCTCAGAGCATGAACATGCCTCCCTCCTCTTCAGACTCCCTAGCACTGAGGTTCCAAGGGTCCACGACCACTCCTGGCTCCAGGCATGTTTTGTGTTGGTTGGGGACCTAGATTTGCTCTTTTGTTATCATGTTTACAGTAAAAGCAAATATTTTGGCCACTTACCGGATACATCATTTGACACGGAACTTGTTCATACTTCATTAATAATACGAGGGTGATACACAAAGCACACAGTCCCACTATGTTCTGTGCAAATGTCTACCCACAAGTCAACCAAGATTCACGACAGAAAATACTGACGGCATTTTCCTACTTCAAGCGATTGAAGAATAGTTCTTTCCTTGTTCTTGTGAAATTCTTTACTGTTTCTTTTTTTTTTTTTTTTTGCCTCAAATAGCACAGACTGTTTTTCTAAAATACCAAAAAAGGACAAGCCCATGAACTGTAAGCATCAGATTAATATAGTCAAAGAAATCATAAGCTCCTGGTAGAGTGACTGTGCCCAAGAGTTAGAGTCTAACACAACCCAGAAGGAAGCACCGGGTTTGGCATGATGAAGAGAAGACGCAGCGGGGAGAGTTTAGCTGGCGTGAAGTGGGGAGAAAGAATAACGATCCTGCGAGAACTAAGAAGAGGCAGGAGCGGGTAGAGAAATGTTTCACCAAGGGGTTCACAGACCTGAGCCCCAGACCGGGCGTGCAGGCTGAGCGCTGGGCGGCGGTGTCCACACCCCACCTCCGGGGCCCAGACAGCGAGAGACACCCTGACTTTCGTCACTGAAGATCGACTCAGTTAAAATATCAGCGAAGTAAACATGACGACTGCAGACAATGAGCAAAGCGACTCATACGTGTGTCTAATCTTCCTGTATAAATCTCACACTATTATATTGGTAATGGATGATAGAGTAAATGTAATATAAATATCAATAATACAGTAAGATAATAATAATTATTTTTGGCAGTGCTAAGGATTTGAATTCAGGGACTCCTACATGCAAGGGAGGTGATCAAACACCACCAAGTTATATTCAATTAATCATGAGAAATAGAATTTTAATGCTTCTGAAGTCTTTTGATGATGAATATTGCTGTACTCAACTGAGTTGTTAACTAGTTCATTATTAATAAATGCTCATATTAATATTTCAGAATGATAAATGCATATTCATATCAGAAAGACTCATTTTGAAATAATGTATTTCTCTCACTAATAATGGTTCAGGGTTGATCAATAAATATATTTCTTATATGAAGCTGGCTTGTTGAAATTTTTAATATCACAATAAGTCAAGAACTTATTTAATATTATGTATGATGTGTTGTGTGTACTTCATATGGGTAAGAAGAATGATGTATAAATTAATTGGAAGAAAACACAGATACTTTTGATTAAAGTGAAACCAAAATTTATTTTAAGTAAGGATAATGATTTTTACTTATCTTTAAATTTGGGGTCAGGAATAGCAATAGTATTTATTTATAGAATCCTTCCTACAGTTCAGACAAAATTCCTAATTATCTGTATTACACCCTTGTGATCAATCACACTCCTCTTACCAGTAAGGAAATTACAAGTCAGAGCTTAAGAAATTTGCCCAAATGTAACCAGGCAGGCAAATGGTATCACTCACTCAAGTATTCACTCACTAATATTGGTGCTAATACTGGACGTTTGCACAAATTAATAGGAACCACATCCATATATTAAGGCAAGAAATTTAAATTCTTTTTTTTTTTTCCCTAGAGCAACACATTAAACACAGTCTGAGCTGCTCTTCTGCTCTGGCTTCTGTGTTCCAATTAACCTGAAAAGGCACGGGTCCCGGACAGACAGACTTCCTTCCAAACATCCTCGGGAACGCCTTTCTCTACACGCCCAGCTTCTCTTCCAACCTTAACACCCAAAATACGCAATGTCAATAATCTCTCTTGTTCCCACCCAGCGGTCTCTCTCGTCGTCTCTGGGTCTCTTCTCTCTGTCACGCGCACACACACCCGCGAGCACACCTGTGCCACGGAGCCACTTCCTGTGAGTCCGCTACTCTCTCTGGACACGTTGTTTACTTCGCCAAAATCCGTTCTTGATCAATCGCTGTTGCTCTTTGAAAGCACCACTTGAATACAACCTTCAGTATTGAGCCTGCCCTGATGTCCTCATGGAACTTTCTCTCATTATCAGCTTTTGTGTTTTTATACACTTTCAAAAATAGAAGCACAGATCCTCTCAGATACCAGAATCTATGATACTCAAGTTCCTTAAGAAAAAAGGTGTGATTTGCATAAAACCTACACGCCTCCTCCTTCCTGCCTCCAGTCACTTCTGCGCTCCATGGAACCCTAATGCAAAGCAGATGCTACATAAATCACTTTTCTAAAGTACTATTTCAGGAACTGTGACAGGAAAACAAGTCTACATCCTCAGGACAGATGCAGTGATTTTACGCAATTATTTTTGATATCCAATTTATATATATATATATATATATATATATATATATATATATATATATATATCCACTGCCCATAGATTTATAGGAACAACTGCTATTTTATTGTAAGTTTTTAAAATGTTAACTATATTCCCTTTTAACACTAAAGTCTATACTAGCTACAGATAATTTATTTGTAAGGTATATGAAGTCCTACTAAGAACAGTGTAAACTGCAAAGATTTGTTGTTTCACATCAGAATCCTTAAAATTCAAGCAGAGCAGAGTTGGGCGCCTTTGGAACTCGGTGACGTCAGGCGACCCCGGGGACGGTCTTCTTTCTGCTGCTTTTCACAACCCACCTTCAAGGCGGCGAGATCATGCTTGCAAGGGCTCCGATTTAATAACTTTCCAAATCATTCGAACTATTCTAGTACCTAAGCATAACCCTAAGCTTCTTTTTATAGTGTGTTTACTATAATTCAATCAATGCCATCACTTTTAAAGTTATTAGACTCCAAGAAAAATGTTAGTAGATATTAAAAATAGAAACATCAGGGCCGGAGATTTAGCTCAGTTGTTCCAATGTCTTCCTTGCAAGTGCGAGGTCCCTAGGTCTGTCCTCGGTAATGACATGCCCCAGTGCCAGGCATGGTGACTCACGCCCACCAGCAATCAGTACCATACACCGAGATACCAGGCATGGTTGCTCACGCCTGTAATCTCAGCACTCGGGAGGCAGAGGCAGGAGGATTGCAGAGTTTGAGGCTTGCCTGGCCGACATAGTGAGCTCAGGGCCAGCCTGAACTACAAAGTGAGACCCTGTCTCAAAAACAACAACAACAACAAAATTAGAAACATCAAAGCAAATTATTCTTAAGAGAAAATGTTCAAGGAAACGAGAGGCCAGAATCGATGATGGTTGCGGGTGACCAAATACAGAGCGGAAGTCGAGGAGCCAACAAGGGCAGAACCCATTTCTGCTACGTGTGTGAGCGCGGGGCACGCGGCGCTGCAGGGCGCCCACAGGAAGGAAGATGTGGCCGGCGGAACGCAGCCCGAGAGCAACCGCAGAGGAAAACGGAGCTTTGATCAGAAACCCAGAGTCAGCCTCCAGACTCTGGGGGGAGCTGGCTTTTCTGCTGAACAATGCAGCATCGTAAAAGTGGGGAGATGCTCATCACACCTCTTCGGCAAGCCATCAGCGGAAGGCAGTCTCTCTGGACATTTCTAAAGTCTCAGATGTTGTTCCAGTGGCGTTAAGAAATGAAGCACACAATGTAGAGAAATCTTCCCAAGGTATTTATCTTTTATTGTGCTGTCTTTCACCCCATTACAGTAAATATACTATGGAGCCATGAGCATTTTTTTTTTTTTTTGAGACAGGGTCTCACTTGTAGTTCAGGCTGGCTCTGAGCTCACTATGTAGTCCAGGCAAGCCTCAAACTCAGCAATCCTCCTGCCTCTGCCTCCCGAGTGCTGGGATTACAGGCGTGAGCCATCACACCTGGCACTGTGGTGTGTGGCATTGATTGTTGGTGGGTGTGAGTCTCCACACCCAGCATTGTATGTGGTTACTGGGGATCGAACTCAGGACCTTGAGCTTGCGAGGCAGGCGCTGGAACCACTGAGCTAACCCTCTGGCCCGCCATGAGCATTTTAATACATTGAAACACTTGACAGAAAAAGAAATCAGATTTTTAAAAGTTACTGTGAAATTTCACGTTCTTAGTCTCTAGGCAGTATTTAGGCAGGTTTTACAGGAAAGATCAGGTAATTACACCAAAATATTACGAAGTGGTAAATGCCATACTAAAATACATTCTA
The DNA here is from genome assembly GCA_004025085.1 of Thryonomys swinderianus. Taxonomy (NCBI): domain Eukaryota; kingdom Metazoa; phylum Chordata; class Mammalia; order Rodentia; family Thryonomyidae; genus Thryonomys; species Thryonomys swinderianus. The sequence continues at coordinate 14,103 of PVIC010016770.1, read as the reverse complement.
GGCTATGCAACCCTGAAGTGTTTTTTTTTTTTTTTTTTTTTTTTTGAGACAGGGTCCCACTTTGTAGTTCAGGCTGGCCCTGAGCTCACTATGTAGTCCAGGCAAGCCTCAAACTCAGCAATCTTCCTGCCTCTGCCTCCTGAGTGCTGGGATGACAGGTGTGAGACACCACACCCAGCCTGAAGTCATTTTTAAGAAGGTAAAATATGGGGCCGGAGGATTAGCTCAGTGGTTCCGGCGCTTGCCTCCTAAGTGCAACCTCCTGAGTTCGATCCCCGGAAACCACATACAATGCTGGGCGTGGAGACTCACGCCCACCAGCCATCAATACCACATACCACAGTGCCAGGCGTGGTGGCTCACGCCTGTCATCCCAGCACTCGGGAGGCAGAGGCAGGAGGATTGATGAGTTCGAGGCTTGCCTGGGCTACATAGCAAGCTCAGGGCCAGCCTGAACCACAAAGCGAGACCCTGTCTCAAAAAAAAAAAAAAAAAAAAAAAGAAGAAGAAGGTAAAATATGTAACATTGGAGCAAACCGTACACCTGTCTGCTCACCTCTCTGTCTGTGGACAGGGCCTTCAGTAAGCTCTGAGATCAGCCTGCTGTGGAGTCCGCTTCCAGACTGTGCCTGAGAAGCCTCCAGTTCAGGGCTCGGTGGGCAGCGCTGAGTGCTCGGGCCGTGGCCCCGAGGGCTGTGTCGGTGAGAGGCACCGTGCCAAGTGCTGTTGGGTGGCAAAGGTGAAGGAGGAAGGAAGCCCGGATGCAAATGCACAAGGTGATTCTCTGCCTTACAGACTTTATGGGTTGGGTAAATATATGGCAGACAATTAAATGCAATTTTAGTTTACTAATTTAAAAAAATAAAATTGAGAAATAAGCTAGATGAGTGCCTATCTATGAGGCCATGCTGCATAAAGTTGTTCAAATAAAATGTAGTATGTAATTTAATGAACGAAATTCATCACTCATAAAATATTGACCAAACTCACCTTTTAGAAACATCTGCCTATCTCTTCACTTTGATTTGTTCACATAATAGGTAAGGAAAAACTCCATGTGATAACACCAAGGTGACTATACATCGGGGGTTTAAAGCTATCAAGACTCATATTATGAGCAACACCAAGCTTCGTCTCTGAAGGGAACTATAGAATTTGGGCCATAGAAATGTTCTCATCAGTGTAAGGAGTGCCCCATCCTGGCACACCAGCCTGAAGTGCGATGCTAGTGGGGTGGGGGGTGTGCTATACTTCTACACAGGTCCTGAGATTCATGGGAACTGTCTGTATTTTCTCCTCAACTTTTCTGTTAACCTAAAATTGCTCTGAAAAATAACTGCAAAAGAAAAAATACCAATAAGATAAAACTGAATTATAATTAAAAGAACACTAAAGAAATATCATTATTTATGAGTCCTAAATTATGAAGAAAAAACTAAAACATATCTAGAAGTGCGTGTTGACATAAATAAATGAATATATATATATGTTCATGTATTATAATATATATTAAAGAGGGAAGGAAAAAGGAAAGTTATACATCAGAATAAGAAATTAAAGAGTAATAATACTGAATGCTAAATTAACAGGCCCATTATTAAGGACTGAGAACAACTTATTTTTACTTCATGAGGATGTATATTTCTTTTTGATTAACTCTTAAATATCTCCCTATAAAATGTAAACAATCTTATAGAGTCCTCTATAAGCCATAAACCTTTCATTCATTAAAAAGTAACAAAGAAACAGCAAACTTTTTTTTTAAAATCACTGTATTACTTAGCAGCATATAATAAGTGATCTGTACCTATCTACACACAGCAAAGAAAAAATAAAACTACATAGACATATAGTTAGTATTTTAATAAATTATTTTGTATATCATAGATACTTAACAATGTAACACTAAACTTTATGTTAAATACAAATATTTATGAGTACAACTCCTGGTCAAAGATGGAGGGTAATTGTGAAAAATATTGGCTCTGCCCATGACCATGCCTTGAAGGATAGGACAGCTTTCTTCAGAAATAAAAATTACACGTGCAAAATCAGGTAGCATGTCCGGACAGACCACTACTTAATGCCAGGGGGAAAAATGAGTCCCAGACAGCCTATGTGTTTGTGCGCTCTGCTGTGACATACCAAAACTAAAACTCTGTCTCCGGAAACATGACACAGGGCACGATGTCCGTGACTTCACTTTCAGTAGAACTATGATAAATAGAGCAAAATCACAAGCATCAAATGGGGAGGGGGAACACACTGGACTTCTTCACCTTTGGGTCACGTACATATTCGAGAAAATGAAAATACAAGCACCATTGGGGAAATATTTTTTTGTAAAACTGTTACAGGTAAGTTAAAGGTGGAAGTGGAAAGGACCATGATGCTAATCATGGAGTGGTGGACGTGACTGTGCAAGCGTCACCCAAATTTATCCGGTCAGGGGCTACTAAAGAACCGAGAGCGATGCATAATGGTAAGAGGCGACTTCCTTGACGGAGATGACACGTCTTGACACTCATGCGCTAGTGTTAGAACCTTAGGTGCCTCACAACAGTGTAGAGTCTCAAAACCTAAGTGCATGAGTTGCTAGTTTAAGCCAGAAGAAAACTGGTACCAACTGTGTTTTCTAACACATTTCCCTGGAGGGAGGGCAAATAACTCGGGTCGCTGTGACACAGATGGGGTTGAGATATCGACTGTCTCCATCCCAAGAGTTCAGCTCTTCTACCTTCTACTCAGTAGCCGTTTCTTTCTTTATAATTGAAAGACCAAGCAAAACAGATCCGCTGAAATTGATTTTTCACCCATTTTGCTCCACTTAAATGTTCTGGCCAGATGTGTCAATACAGTGGGAGAAAGAGATGAGAACTGTGCTTTTTCTGATAGACAATCCTAAAACTAGATCCTAATTTGGATTTCCTATTAGTTTCATCGTCACCAAGAGTCTAGTTTCTCTGAGCCCTTATCAGTTCATGGAATCCTGAGATCATTTTGTGTAAAGATTAATGAAATATTTGTGTGAAGACTTCAGAATGTTCTTTGAAAAAAATAATAGCTAATTATAAATAAATTCAATTTTAGTATATGTGCTGCCGAAGCGAGCACTATAAATAAATTCAAAGATATCAATGCTTTTCATATTGGACTGGTGAAAGATTTAAGGAAAAATAAATATTTCAAGATGAAGGAGGGATGCCTGTACTTAAATACAAAAATAGTAATAGCTGATTTATATTTTTATAATATAAGTAATAATTGTGATATATAAGAATTTCAGTAAGAAAGTATTATAAAATAATCCAATGTACATTGTAATGTTTCAGATGTTTTCTGTGTCACTTCATATTTTGAAAATCCATGAAATATTAATGAACAAAAGCCCAATATTCCTCTTCTCCTGGAAATGAGTATCCTCTTTAATCACTTTATCAAATTCAGTAAAAAATATGTGACAACATAAATCACTTCATTGCATGTATAACACTAAGTAAAACAGAGTAAAATGTCTGATACCTGACTCTTCGCCCATAAACCTTTTGAAATTTATATCAAAGGAGTTTTCATTTTTCTTTTTACTTGCATATTAAATTAGTACATTTGCATTATTCTAATACTAAAAACGTGCATGATCACTCTCTGCCCTACACTCTGCTCCCTGTACGGTGGGACATGGCCCTGGCCCCTTTTTCTCTTCCTCACGGCCAATATTTCTACCAAGAATGTTGTGTTTTAATTTAGAAAGGATTAAATGAATTATATCCTCAGGTTGGTAGCAAGTATCTTTGCAATATCACTACGTGAATATTCACAGGTGTTATAGTTTGGGTGCAGACGTCCCCAAGCCTCCTGAAGTCGTACGAAGTTGAATCTATAGTGTGTGAGGCTGGGATTAAGGTCCTGAGATCACTGAACCACCGCACGTGAGCCAGAGGTTTGGCTGCACTGTAATCCTCGAAGTCTGGATAAGATAAAAGGGGCAGAAAGACACCGTCCAGGTCTCTTGGTGCCTTTGCTGCTTCTACTGCCGTGAGCGGCTCCTGCTCTGCTAGCTGGCCTTGAACCTGGCTTATTAGGGCCTGAAACCCATGAGCCATAAGTGAAATAAACCCTTTTCCACTTAACTGTGAGCCTAGGGTATGATTTCTCAGTAATGAGAAAATTAACTAAGACAGCAGGTTTCCACATAATCAAGTCCTGTGACTTTTTCATTACACACACACACACACACACACACACACACACACACACAGAGTAATGAATAAGTTAAAACTCATGAAGATTTATTTTTAAACCATTTGTAGTCGAACATTTCTACACAGCTACTGGGGCATTTTTTAAATATTTACGACTTTGTATATATTCTACACATGCAGATATTTATGTGTGTGCAACTTCTATACATTTATCAAATATGTACATGCATCCATGTATATATATATATATATATGCATACGTATATATGTGCTCATATAGCAATACATATTTTAAAATATATTCATTAGCAAAATGCAAGGTATATTGGGGGAAAAATGAATCTATGAATTATCACGCACCCAAAATAGAGTCCAAACAAAAATTTAAATGGAATACATTTTATAAAAATGTTTTAGATTCCTCTCCTTATATTCTAGGCTCCCAATCAGCCCACACACAGATCTTTGTTTCCACTTGTGAAAGTCCCCACGGACAGCACCAAGTCCACATGACGGAATGGTTAGCTGATGACAGAGCAGAAGAGTAATGGAACATTAACACGCACTAGTTAAAACCAAGAACTTTTAAAAACAGCTGTCTGACCTCCACTGACCTCCTCACGGTTACTTGCGCATCTTCCCACCTAGGAGCAGGACAGCGGGGCAGGGAGGGGAGCACTTCGCGTGGAGTCCCTCCCGATTCCCAGAGCAAGGCTCTCCACTGGTCTCCCTCTTGGCTGTCAATCACCAGTCTGGGCGCCGAGCCTCCGCGCCGCCAGGCTGGAGGGGCTGACACCTGAGCACGAGCAGTTCCAGATACACTCAGGTGCAGAGCCTTGGCCCAGTCATACCAGGTGCATATGTGGAGCGACCTTTAAAATTACTTTGGAACCGATTTTTGGCAGAAAAGAAGGGAAGGGAACATCTGCCTCGCTCAAGTCTCCGGGCACCAACAACACTGTTCATTTCGCTTGGGTGTCTTTAAATTCATGAGCAAACCCCCAGTTGTTGGCTATTCTGCAATGGCTTTGGTATTTCTAAAACTCTTTTTAAAAACTAACGAATCGCGCTCATTCAGTTAAGCAGACAGCACACTTGTGATCTTCGCATAGGCAGAAGCAGACTGACCGGGTGAGCTGCGCGGAATGAAAGAAACAAATGGGGGGTAAAATACAGATTTTCACAGCACAAGATCATCATTTGGATCCGAGCTGCTTCCCATTCTCGCCGCCTCTCAGTTTCCCTTCCATTACAGCACCTGCCAGTTTGACCTCCGATATTCCATAAAAGACGTACTAGTTTTTATTGAAGATTCTCACGCTTGAACAATAAAAAGGATAAGTAGTACAGGTTTAAGGTTTAAAAATATTACTAAAATTCTTTCTGAAAGTTTTTTTTTCGGTAGTGTTATAATGACTTCCTGATATTACTGTATTAGTTTCAAATATTATCAATCGCTTTCAAAGTTCCTGCCACTATGACTTTATGCTGTTGGTGAGTTTTCTTTTGTGGTCTCCATAACAGCTTCTTCAAGTTGACACTGTTATTATTATTTTCATTTTACAGAGATACAGGATGAGTCTAAGAAGACTCGAGTAATTTGAACGAGGTTTCAAAATTAGAAAATAGGAGAAAAAAGGTTTTTATTTATCCAGCTACACTAACATACCCAAGTTTTTAAATTACATGTTATAAAATACCTTATTATTGTAGTCACTTCTAATTCATCTAAACGTTGTAGAACTTTTGGTAGGGAGAGGGCTAGCTCTTTCACCTACATTTCTGTACTTTCCAAATTATATAGTGTCTCACTTAATATTTTATACTCAAATGCATGCACTTCATGAAAAGTTTACAGTTAGTACAAAACTCAAGTCACTGTTTAGAATGTCTCTGAATAAATATTTTGCTTAATAAGCACGTTTTTCTGAGTATTTTCCATAACATTAATCAGAAGTTAAAAAATGAGCCTGCTGAACCTATATTGTTTGTGTGTTCCCATGGTGCTCAGTAGTTTTATCTTAAACATCACCACCACCACCCCGACACACACACACACAGAAGCAGAGCACAGCCTTCGCCAGTCCCGTGTCCACAGAGGACACGGATTTATCCTGACACATCCTTCTATGGGACTACACGTCTGTCCACCAGTGAACTGCCAGTGAAAAGCAGTCTGAGCAAAATGTGCAGTAACATATCACCATGTAACGTGCCCATTGTACAGATCCAAAGGCCGTGTTGTCCTCAAGACCACAGAAAGGAGCCCTTTGCTGTTGGTTTTAGTATTGTGTTGGTTGCTGTTAGTAAATCTTATTTACTCCCCGTTGTATACAACAGATGTTCAGGAACGCTCACACCCAGGTCAAGCCGAGCCCGGAGCGGCACCATCCTGAGGGCACGCGTGTGTTTCCTGCTTCTGTGTCACCGACACAGGCATGGAGAAGTCATGGATCTCAGCAAGATCAGAGAAGGGAGGCATTTCCAACATGGACCTTTAGTTTCTTGGATTAGATATAAAAACATTCATAATTATTTTCCCTGCTTGGTGTCCTCTGTGGCTTTCATCTCTTCACGTAATTTTCTCGTATCTCTGCTATTTGATTGAAAACTATAGTAATGATTTCAAATATTCTATGGCAGCTCGATTGTTTTCCCTGAGCTCCAAAGTAACCACCTGCTGGACAAAGATACTTGGTTTTATGACACAGACCGAAAACGAGTGGGTTGCAAACAAGTCGGTGGAGCTGTCGCCTTACAGCCCACTCGTCTAGCGAAGGGGCCTTGGCCTCAGGGCCACTCTAGGCTCTGTCCCTTCAAGCCGCCCAGAAGGAAAAGGCCGCTCAGTAACGCCTGGCACCCCATCCAGCCCCCGCACCTTACCAAAGGTCGCCACCCTCTCCTGGACAGGCCGACGGAGCTGACCGTCACTGGCCTGTTCGCTTCTAACAGCTTTAGTTAGGATCATTCTCTCCAAAATGCAAATCAGACTTCCTCCTTCGTACACCTAGAACACACCATTCCGCTGTCTTTGTCTTCTATCAGAGACATGCGGAACATGCAATTCTAGATACTAATTTTTTTTTAATGGAAAAATAAAAGATGATTTTAGTCTACCGCCAAAAACAAGCTCCACTTTCTTCTAGTGTCCTACAGCCAGGAAATTAGGTTGTGATGTCCAATCAGTGAGCGACGTGTCACTTAAAAACGCCACCCGCGAGCAGCACAGTTTTGGGATAAGCACGGAGAAGCACTCCCTTGAACGCGAGCCACCCAAAGCTCTCGGCAATGTGCTGTCCTCTGCCTGCCCTTCCGGTACAGGTGGTCCCCGGGAAGGAGGGCGCACGGTGAGTGCCGCTCGGGGGAATCCCCCAGCGATGTCGCTCCGGGCCCTGCGGAGGGTGAGGCAGAGGACGGGCTCGGGAGGCGTTTTCCTCAAGAGGGAGGGAGGTCCGGGCTCCGGCTGTCCAGGGTCGCAGAGAGGTGAACGCTCGGCTGTCAGAGCTCCGAGGGAAGGAAACAGCTTGTGCACGCGCTGCACAAAGCACTCCCTGCCGTCCGAGAGAGGCCACACAGCCGCCGCGGGCCGGTGAGAGGGGAGAGGGCGCGAAGCTTCCGCTCGCAGCAGCAGAAGCGCGGCCAGCACGACCAACCGGCCAGAGCAACACCCAGCCTGGGCGGAGTGAGCCTCAGGCGCGGCACCTGCAAGTGTCTCCACCGAACCCTGGTTTGCGAGCTCCCCTAGGGCTCCTGTGTTTTTAGAATGGACAGGATGTGGAGATCATAAATATGTGTAATCATATATATACAAGATTTAAGAGTTTATATGTATATGTTGTCCATACCATTTGTGTTCAAGGACAAGTATATGCAGACAGATATTGAGGTGCAGGAGTAAACTTTGCCCTATATTCTATCTCCTTGAGTAAATTAAAACAGGATTTTATATGAGCTACTGTCCTTTTTTGTATGTAACGTTTTTCTATGTACCTTTTTTTTTTTTAATCTGTGTCTTATAGATTTTGGGGAAAGCCATACAAATATCCCTTTAAATAAGGGCTGAAAATTATATACAGCAAATGATAGAAGGTGTGAGTGACTAGAGGTCCTGGAAAAAAATAAAAATCCTTGTTTGCTCCTCAGATCCCCACAGCAGTCTGAGTTCAGAGCAGAGGCCGGGAAGCGCAGCGACCCGGCGGGACCCGTCACCGACCGTCGCTGAAATGTGTGTGTTTCTTACAGGAAACCACGCGTGTTGCGTTTCTCGAGTGAAGACACCGGAGACTCAACCCCGAGCTCACATAAAGGACAATTTCTGCGGCTGCCAAAGAGATAACGGGCGCTGGGAGAAAACAGAAGAGGTTTGTAAAACGGGGCGCTCTCTTCTACGTTAACGCAGATTTTTCTAGTCCGGTCTGAAATAGCACAATGTGTCTGTTATTGTTTTTTGAAAAATGATCCATTTCCAAGCCAGGCTCACTTCCATCTTTCCTATCATTTTCTTTGATAGGGCAAGAGAAATAGTAAGTCTGTATTTACTTCAGCACCAGTAGGTAGACTGAATCGCAGAAAATCGGTTCTGGCAAAAATTAGTGATTTACATGCTCAGGGTCCTAAAGAAACCAGCTTTAATAATGGGTTTAAATACATGTATGTTGCGCTGGAGTCCGTGCTGCGAGGCCCAGCACTGCAGAGACCTCTCCCTCACCGAGGTCAGACTCCCGGGGCGGAATGACCAGGCTGGGGCCTTGGCCACCAGCCCTGGGGCCCGGGCTGCCACGCCGGCAGGGACCGCTGAGCGCGAGCCGGGCCAAGGCCGGGAAGGTTCCTGGGCCCACAATGCCTTGCGGGACCCCGCGCCTCTGTGCAGCCAGCTGGGATGAGTGAGCACACACTGAGAGCACAGTTTCAGGCACAGAGCGGGAAAACCTAAAGGAGAAAAACACTGACTTCAAAAATGTTCCGGTCCCTCAGTGCACAAAAAGGCCAGAGAAAATAAGATCACCAAAAGGAAATAGTTTAAATGATTCTTACAAAGCAGCATGTCAAAGTTCTATGATAAGATTATATGCACTGTAACTTTGCAGCCATAAATTCACAAGAGATGAAAACAGAGTATTACATATTTATTTTATTTTTAATTATTATTACCTTTTAAAAAAAATTTTGGTTTTGACTATCCATGCCGAAAATAGCATTTTCCTCATCTACGAATGTCTCTTAAACCCTTTCCTTCAAATCCAGGGGATCCCAGCAGTCAGCGCTGTGGAAGACCCAGGGGAACCCCCACTGGGGGGCGTCTGCCTCCAGGACAGTCTAGGGCTTCACCCCCTGCTGGCAGCGGGGCCAGGCTCGAGTCCCTGCTGCTTGTGTCCGAGGCAGGCGCTCGGGGAGGCGGCTCTTTCACAGTCCCTGCCTGAGACGAAGGCTCTTTGCTCTGAAAGCTCCTTCCATTACCTGGACTTAAAGTAACTTTGAAATTTTATTGATGACCAGAATGCAATGCATTCTGACAGAACAGGTCTAGTGAGACACTGGGCTGGATTTCAGCTCACTGTATGTCAGTGTAATGGGCAGCTAATTTGAGGATTATGTTTCTTTTTTTTTTTTTTTTTTTTTGCTGTGTGGCCCTGGGTAACGGTGGCACTAGATTGGAAGACATGGTTTGCAATGAGCTACATACCCAGAAGGTTTTTGTTTGCTTCCTTTTTTTATTTTTAATTCTAAGACAGTCTCGCTATGCTACTAAGATACCCCAGTTAATCTGGAGCTTGTGCTCCTTCTGTCTCAGCCTCCAGGCATGCCACAATCACATGCAGAATCTAATATTTTTCATTAAATTCAATTTATAGGTACATGTTGGCAGTGTATAGTAGTTACATGCCTCATAGGGAGTTGGTACATGTAAAGAACGTATCTTAATTCTTTTTTCACCCCTTCACTGATACATCTTCTTGTCTTTTATAGAATTTATTTATTCACTTACTGATTGATTGATTTTGGCAGTACTGGGGATGGAACTCAGGCCCTTGTGTTTCCAAGGTAGGTGTGTTACCACTTGAGCTAAATCCCCAGCCCTAGAATTTAATTTTTAAAGATATTTTTTTTTTCTTTGCGGTGCTGGGGATTGAACTCTGGCCCTTGTTTGTCTAAGGTTAGCATTTAAAAGAATTTTTTTTTTTTTTTGAGCCAGGGTCTTGCTTTGTAGTTCAAGCTGACTCTGAGCTCACTATGTAGCCCAGGCAAGCCTTGAACTCAGCAATCCTCCTGTCTCTGCCTCCCAAGTTCTGGGATTACAAGTGTGAGCCACCATGCTAGCACTGTGGTATGTGGTATTGATTGCTGGTAAGCATGAGTCACCACACCCAGCATTGTATGTGGTTACCAGGGATCGAACTCAAGACCTTGTGCTTGTGAGGCAGGCGCCAGAACCACTGACCTAAATCTCCAGCCCTTAAAAGAAATTTTTGCAGAAATATCTACATCCCAAACAAAACTATCAAATATGTGCTATACAATGTAATATAATCCAAAGTATTATATATTCATACTTTGCTCATTTTGTTATAATTTTAACAATTATACGATCCTGCTTTCAAAACAAAACAAAACAAACCAGAGCAGACTGTTCTAGGACACAGCATTCTCTGCGAGACCCCAGGCCTTCTCAGACCACTTCTCTCCCAAACTCTTCCATGGCTGTCAGTGACACGGCAGGGTTCACTTCAGATGTACAGAATGTCCTTCTAAAGACGGGACTTCACTTAACCTTACTTTCCAAATATGCATGCAACACACCTGGCTTTTGGTCCGTGCATCTGGAATCTTCCTGGCAATCGCCCTGTCTGGAAGGGGCAGCTGAGCGGGGTTGGAGGTGGTCAGACTCAGAGGCGGAGGCTGGTCGCGGAAAACTGAGCTCAGGCAGAGCTGTACGGTCTCTTTCATGGCTTTCATCTGTGACTCCTACGGACAAAGGAGAAATGAACGCTGTCACACTGCTCTGCGATCGTTTCCTACTCCTAGTTTCCTCTCCTGAATTAACAGTTTGATTATGACAGACTATTTCATGTAAACTCAGTTCAAGAATCAGTGTGTTGGGCCGGATATTTGGCTCAGTGTTTCCAGCGCCTGCCTCACAAGTGCAAGGTCCTAAGTTCGATCCTGGTAACCACATACAATGCTGGGCGTAGTGACTCACGCCCACCAGCCATCAATACCACATACCACAGTGCCGGGCATGGTGGCTCCCACCTGTAATCCCAGCACTCAGGAGGCAGAGGCAGGAGGATTGCTGAGTTCAAGGCTTGTCTGGGCTACATAGTAAGCTCAGGGCCAGCCTGGACTACAAAGTGAGACCCTGTCTCAAAAACAAAACAAAACAAACAAACAAACAAAAAAACACAAAAGAAAACAAAGAATCAGTGTATCCAATAATGTATTTTCAAGATCAAAATTTAGAGGTAAATCATTCCATTCACTTCAATTGCTGCTGAAGAAAAATACTTGAGACCCCTGTGTTTCTTAGATCACCCTATACCTGCTTCATTCCCTATGTCATTGGAAGAAGAATCTGACTGTGAGAGAAACATCAGCTCCTCTGCAAGTTTGTGGCTAATAGAATTTCATCTGACATGATTGTAGGCCTACTTACTTGGGTGCCACTTTAATGCATGTATTTTTATATGTGAGGAGTAATTTTATGCTGTTAAACATCTGCAAAACTGGCGTTATTAATATCACTTACTTTAAAGCGGTGTCAAAGTTGTCACAGAATTTCACATTTAGACCACAGGGTAAACTGTGGGTAGATAACTATTTCTAATCCCATCTGCCTTCCCCTTCTAAAGCTAGTACATGTGGATAAGATTAATAAAAGGCTGAGCACAGATCACACAATTCCCTGTTACTAAACCAATGAGATAACCAGAGCCTGGTTAAAGGATAATGGGGCCATGAACTGTTAATTCCATGTTAGCGTCCACTTAGGACCACAACACTTTAGGCCATGAAACAGCAGAGATTAATGACTGGGCTCCAGCATGGGGGATACATGGTACCATGTGGAATTTACAGTTCGGTGCCTGTATAGATCCATGTGGCAATGAGATCTAGTTTCCCTTTCGGGAAAAAGAAAAAAAGAAGCCAGGTCAACAAGTGCATTTTATGTTCTATGCCAGGGACATAAGTTCCTATAGAAACCTGCCAATTTACTGTTACCCCAAAGTCAACTTTCAAAGAGTTGACTTAGAGCCTCCCTGTACCTTGACATTGTGTTTTCTGGTCATTTTTCCTTTAAGGTAAGAGTGTTTACTGATACCTGTCAGTCCAGAAATCTTTCACTTTGGGTGGAGAGATTTCTCTCAAGCAGTGGAGATATGCTCAATTGACAATAGACTTGCAGTGATAATAAGGCAGGCATGCATTTCCTGTGCCTTAGCCATTCTCTGTCAAAGGGCCTAAAATGAAATAAGAAGCCAATAAAGACTAGGGTAGAAGACTGTGGTTACCAGGGTAAGAAGTGACTAAGTTCAACTGTGACATGGAGGAATTCAAACTGCACGAAGTAAGAACGGTCCCATCATACCTTTGTCCTAGTACCTCAGGTCCCTGTCACTTCTCTTCTGGGTTCCTTTTGTTATCGACTGGTTTTGCTTGATCATATAATGTATCACTAACATGCATCTTAGATTGCCAACAACGGACATAATTCCTGACACACTAAAAGGAATCCACGAACACATTTGGGATAAATAATTTAAGAACGTTTAAGTGAAAACATTATTTCTGCCCGTTGGTAAAGAAGACTTGGTATTTTCGAAGCCAAACAGGAACGCTGTCATGCTTCTGGAGAACAGCGATGGCAGTTCTCAGAGACCCTTCGTTTCTCTTGGCAATCCCAGGAACCGACTTCCTCATCAGGGGTAGATAATCCGGACGCCGCTGAGCTGGGTAGCTGTGCTCTCACTTGAAAATTACGGTGAGACAGCAGCAAGTGCCATGTGATCGGATCAGACAAGTTTTGGCTAAGTACTAAAATTTAGACCACTTGGAAATTCGGCTGTCAATCCTCAGAGGATCCACTGAGCTGTTGACTCTGCTGCTTTCTCCCGAGGCTGCTCACACCACTGGATATACACAGTTTGGGTCTGGTGTGTGATAGACAAGTCTCTGAATTTGTGCAGGGGCTGAACTTAATGTTCAAAGTAATGAACAACAGCAAGATAATGCTTTCAAAGAGTTTTAGTAAATACAGTTTAGGCAATGGATTTGTCAGTGCTGGCTGAAAGGAATGGACACAGATGTTAGCTTTTAAAATATCTGAGTTCAACTGTCTTCTCCTCAGACCTCTTACCTTGCCAGGATAACCCCAGATTAACAGAATCAACATTGCAAGCATCTTTCATGACGTGATGCTAAGCTACCCGTGCCTCTATTTTTAAACCTATCCTTACCTTTTCCAGTGTGGTCTATGTTTTTACACTGTGAGCCTGCATTGTAACCTCTTAGATTCTAGCTCAATTCCTTAACTTTATTGAGATTTTTTTTTTTTTCTGCCAGAGACCATGGCTGGCTGTGGGCAACTTGTCTTAACTCAATCATTTTTCTACCTAAACTCCAGTAAGCACCTCTAACATCATATAACCTATGGCAAGTCTGACTGTGATTCATTTTGACTCAATTCCATGAGTGGGACACAGACAAAGATTTCTCACTTTTATTTGTAGCACTGCCAGCCCCTGATGGCTTTGAAATTAGCTAGAACAAGATGCTCTTTAATGAAATAGGACGTAATTCATGAGTGAGACACTTTCCCCTAGAGCTTACAATGTATTCTTTCTAGGGTCAATCTTGCTGTTGCTCTTTTTCCTCTTGGCTGGACCAACTACTCTTCCACTGGTCC
>PVIC010016769.1:0-33564 GCA_004025085.1 Thryonomys swinderianus | reverse complement strand
GCCCAGCATTGTATGTGGTTACCGGGGATCAAACTCAGGACCTTGCGCTTGCAAGGCAGGTGCTGGAACCACTGAGCCAACCCTCCGGCCCATGCTTTGCTTTTTCTTATGCAGAATACTGCCTTGTTTATCATAGTGTAATCGGTATTTATGTACCTTCTTTTTATCTTAAAAATCTTTTTAAAAATAAAATAAAAACACAAGAAAATATTCAATATCATCTCTAATGGAGAAATGTGTATTATAACAAATTCCATTATACTCTAGGAAGAATGGTTATCATCAAGAAATTAAGTAACCTGAACTGGGGATTTAGCTCAAGTGGTACCATGTCAACCTTGGAAGCACAAGGGCCCGAGTTTGATGTACAGTATGCAAAAAGAAAGAAAGAGAGAGAGAGAGAGAGAGAGAGAGAGAGAGAGAGAGAGAGAGAGAAAGCGAGAAAGAGAGAAAGAGAGAGAGAAAGGAAGGAACGAACGAATGAAGGAAGAAAAAGAAATAAAGTAACCATCAATACTGGTGAGGGTAGAGGAGAAAGGCATCTTCTACATCCTTGGTGAGATTGTAAATGAGTATAACCACTATAGAAATCAGAGTGGAGATTCTTCAAAAAACTAAAACTAAAATTTTAACAACCCAGTTATTCCTCTTGAAGGTATCTTCCCAAAAGAATTAAAGACAATGTATTATAGTGATTCATTCATACTCATGTTTATAGCAGCACAAGTCATAAAAGCGAATTCTTAGAAGTGGCCCATATGTTCATTCATCCACAGGTGAATGGATAGGGAAAACGTGATATTGATACACAGTGGAGTATTACTGTGACATACAGAAGGCTGACAGAGTCATTTGTAGGAAAACGGATGATTCTTGAGACCATAAAGAGACGTATCAGACACCCAGGGTTAAATATCAATCACATTTTTTATGTCATATGAGAAAAACTCATAGAATAAATAAAAAGCTAAATAAAAGCTAAATAATAAGAAGTGGGGAGATAGACCTTTTTCAAATGGAAAGGGAATCAAGAGATGAACAGAGGGAGAAGGGAGAGGGGCAGGAGGGATGAAAAAACAGAGTTGTTTTGTGTACATAGAACAACTCTCCACAAGGACTGTACTCACTATGCACCGCAAACATGTACTAATGAAAAGTAAAAACTGAGAGAAAGAAAAGAATATCCAACCTGACAGCAGAGAGGAAACAAGCTCCTCAGGAAAATCTTTAGAGCTCACCGACCTCTTCAGAGAATCACTCTGAGATCAATAAAATTTCCAAAAAATAAAAAGCTCACCTGTGTTTTGCACTTTAATATGCAGTTGGATTTGTTGCCCGCTGCATACGTGAATGTGGAGAGCTGCTGACTTTAGAACCAGGCTGACCAAAGCCTTCTGATTCCCTCTCCTCCCTTTCCCTTTCTGCCGGGTCTTTTAGTGAGGATTCAGAGCAAGCTTATGGGTAGGGGTTTGTAGCAGGGCCTACGGCTGCATGAACACACGGCCCTCGGAGCGCGCTCTGTGTCCTTTGTTCTCCAGGGCCATCGCAGCTCTTGGAGATAGCATCTGAAAACACTTTCCGGTACTGCAGAGACTGGAAGAAGCGCCTGTGCCTGAGAAAAACGTGCTTTTAGGATTCCTTGTAGCGACAGCTGCTGGACCCTCTGATTTTGTTTTGTTTTTCCCCAAACTTCCAAGCAGGGACAGAAACCACAGTTGTTATCTATCCCCGTCACGCTGCTTGTGTGTATATCCTCCAGCTCTCGCCCCAGCGGAGCCCTCTCTGGGATCTTATTCTCTTTACTTGGACATTTGTTTCCAGTCTGGACTTACTTAAGGCATTTGGGAGCTCTGTGATCACTGACTTGAGCTGTACAGAGTAAATGTGCTGCAAAGTCTAATGAAATATTTGGCTTTTTTGCTCAAGGGATGGCAGCAGCCAAGGGGAAGGGAGGTAACCTTGATATTGTAGAAAGCATATATTAGCTTCTTCTGGGAGACATTTTTCATTGTTATTAAACTTCAGTTCAGGAGAAAACAAGGAATGTTTTGAAGCTTGCCAGTGTGAATACAAGGAGCTAGATTATAGAATATATTAGGAGACAGCGTCTTCTGCTTAAAATCAAGTACTCAAATGATCGGTGCCTGCTTTGTTAACATGGCAAAGGTGCTCAGCAGTATTCAGGCTGAACTACGTGGACAGTTTTAATTTACTTAATAAAATAAATTGCAGTTTATGGTGTTTTGCATGTATTATGACCCTTTGTCTTCCTCAGCCAGGCAGTCTGGTATGCGTCACTGACAACAGAAGGTTTATCTTCTATAAAACCTCCTCGCTGTCATGTTTCCAATCAGCCAGCATTTACCACGTTACTTAAATTACCAAAGGAACTTTCTTGAGAGGTGAATAACAGGATCTCTGCCCTGAAATTCCCTAGTGACACCTGTAAACCAATGTCAGTTCCAACATATGCAGTCAAAAGAAGATGAGTCTTTAGGATATATACTGAATACATCTTTAAAGTTGATTGGGAGAACCTGCTATTTCATGGCGTGCTATTGAAAATTTCATTTTCATATGAGCAATCACCCTGTGGCTTGTTTTGCCCAATTGACTTTAAGTAACACTGGATATGACACTAAAGTATATTTTATCTCAAATATATTTCTTATATTATTAATATACATGCCTGGTTAATCTTGATTGTCAGCTTGATTGGATCCAGAGACTCCTGAAGAGGTGACTGTGCTGTAAGAACATGCCACACTGGTTAACCAGCTAATGAGTACAGAGCTGAGTGGGCTACTAGGAGACGGGGCCGAGTTAGAGAGCTGGGCGGGCCCTTGCGGACTCCAGCTGGTACCTGGCCCTTCCTGTCTGCCTCTTGCCTGCCCTCTGCTTCCTGGGACCCAGGAGGTGCCTTATTTCCCAACATCTCCTTCTGCTGTGATGAGCCTGCCTTGGGCTCAGCTAACCATGGACTAAAGCCTCTGAAACTGTGAGAGAAAAATAAAACTACTCCTCCTTTAAGTTGCAGGTGTCAGTCAGTCTGTCCCAACAATGCGAAACTGACCAATACAGTGAATAAAATAAAAGGGAAAATGTAAGTCCATCCTCTCTAAAGTAGAATATATTGTGAGTGAGTTGGATCCTATGAGCATTTTAAGAAAATGTGAAATGGATGCTCCTAATTTAGTGGCCTGTAGTGTTTTAGCCTCCGGGTTATATATGATTATATCTTCCAAATGCTGCTTGGCTTAATCACCATTCTTGGTAGCAAGGACTAGGAACTCACGAAGGTTTATCTTCTATGTTTTGGTAGGAAGCAGAAACATCTTGCTAATTAAACTTGCGTAGACTGTGGAATTACTTTAGAATCCTTTGCTTCACTTACTTAATAGGTTGTAACTACATCACTTCATCGTCATCTCCATAGTCAAGTATTTTGTAGAAGGCCTGTCTGCCAACCTGCCCCGCCCCTGTAGATTATGGTAGTGTCCTCTCTCAGGTCTTTCTCCACAGGTGTGTTATGCTGAATCTCCTGGAACAGGAGATAATGTTCAGCAGTGGGGTAAAGTTGAGGATTTGTAATTTAAAAAAAACTTGCATTAAAATTTTTCTGCCAATTACTAGCTGTGTGACCTCAGACCATTTATTTAATATCTTTCATCTTCAGTTTCCTTACCTAAAGAAAGAGGATGATAATGATAATCTTTATTTGCTAAGTTCTGGGAAATAAAAAGAGTTAAGATCCAATATGTGTTTGTACCAGCTTCCCATTGTGAATGTATTCATTATATGTTACAAATAAATACTAATTTAAAAAGAGAATTAAATGATATAAATATATGAAGTAGCCAACACAGGGTCTGGGACACTGTAGACAACAAACAATATTCGTTTTAGTTCTGTCTCCTCTAGATTTCTCGTTTACCACTAATTAAGATCGTCCCGTCTCAGCACACTGCCCTCCCCCTTGGGTTCTCCATCTTCCCGCAGTCCCCACCTGCCCAGCCCTTTGTGCACCACCAAGAGCCCGCTTTTCTGAAACACCTTCCCTCGTGTCCTCCCCTCCCACGTGTGTCCTCAGAGTCTGACTCAGTTAGCCTCCTGACCAAAGCAATAGTTGTTCTGTTCTTTGACTTGCCTCTCTACTGAGTTTAATGTTACTCTTGCTGTTTTATGTGGAATGAATTAATTGAACATTGTGTGTGTGTGTGTGTGTGTGTGTGTGTGTGTGTCTTTTGCCTGGTCACTCATTTTATAGCATATAGCAGGCAATCAGCTGGGTAAGGAAAATAATTAATTGAATACATAAACTGTTCTTGTAACTCAAACCATGCAGTGAGTGAAGTCAAATGTAAGAGATGCCCTATAGTTAAGAATTGAGACAAAGAAGTCTTTATTTTTGTGCACTTGGTTCCAAGCCACTGCGATTTGCATTGATGAAAATACTTGTCATACATTATATGATTTATCAATAGTATGCGATATTTGCCTCCTGAAGAAACAAACGCTGTCCAAGAGAAGTGTCCCTCACTATAGCACAGCAGCATCTCACCAAGTACTGAGCCACTACTGCCCCCTGTAGTCCATGTATTCTGTATGTCAGGACAATACAAAGTTAATATCCTCAGAAAAGCTGTGTGTGTGTGTGTGTGCGTGTGTGTATGTGCGTGTGTGCGTGCGTGCGTGCGTGTGTGTGTGTGTGTTCATGTGCTGGGCATCAGACCCAAAACCTGGCAGAGGCTAAGCACACACTCTACTCCTGAGCCACCTCCCACATCCCCAACCTCAAAGCTTTCATTGCTGGAAACTGTGTTGGTTGTCTACCCTGTTTCCCCCTTCACTGTGAAACTCGAGTTTTACGCTGTGGAAACGTCCACGACTTGTGGCCATGAGACCGAGGGGAAAGTGACACGAGCTCTGACCGGGGCCGCCTCTACCCAGTCTAGGGCAGGTATGGTGCTGCCCTCCGTGGCCTGGTTAAGTAACCTGGTTTACGACCTCAGCTCATGGCATGCAGTTGGCGATGGGACCAGTGTTTACCGAGTCAGATTAACTGCAAGGATTTTTCTCACATAATTGGGGTAGAAGCTCATTTGCTCTCTGCTGGATACAAGTAAGCAATCATGTACCTTATTACGACTGGCAACGGTGCTCCTGACGGCTGGGAGCCTGTTTTAGGAAGAAATTTACACTGAAAGGTGAAGTGATGAGAGAAAGATATGGGGCCTGGGCTTTTCAATGACCAAGTGAGCCAAGTCTGAATCCACACCAAACTCGACATTTTACTGTATAAGATAATATATTTTATTATCGCTTAAGCCATTAGAAAGCATCCTAACTAATAATACTACCAGTTAATGAAAATCATGACTTATGGACATCATATACATGGGCTTTATCACGTGCCACACTTCCTGAGAACATGCCTGCAGCCCACCTGGAAGTAGAAGTGCGATGTGTCTATTTGGGTTCAATTTCTTTTTTGTTATTTTTTTTTTATTTTTGGTGGTACCAGGGATTGAACTCAGGCCCTTGTGCTTCCAAGGTAGGTGGCGTACCACTTGTGCTAAATCCCCAGCCCCAGGTTCAATTTCTTATTAGGCTGCTTAGCTTGCTGTACCAGAACTTCTTGATATTGAAGGCCATATTAAAGCCTTGAAGCCCACAGATAATTTCTTAATTTGAATCTTTGGTATCTCTGAAATCATTGCCACAAACTCATTTCCCCAAAGCCCAACTTCCCCTCACTTAAAAAAGAAAAGCCTCAAGTAGGAAGAGTAGGAGGAAAGTGCTTTCCTAGCAATCATTAAATCCTTGAGTTTTATCTCCAGCACTAAAAAAAAAAAATCCAGATAATTGGGATCATTTGATTGAACTGTTGGTTGATATGACATAATCATATTTTCAGAATTCTTGTCTTTTTTCATAGGAGACTTGCCAAAGTCATTATTAGTTTTAATTCCATACCATCTTCTTTGTAATTCTCCCTTCCATAAGAGATCACTGTCTTCCAGCATAAAGATTATACTTGAGCAATTTATTTATTTTAAAAAGTCAAGAACATTATAAAGTTCCAAAAAACTATTTTTTCCAAAATAGGGGCCCTGAGATTTATTTACAAGAATAAACTTTGTGTTTTTATATAAGTGACATTATAGGAAATAAATGAATACAAGCACACTTTGGATCATTTACACCTCCTAATTAAAACTGGTCCACAGTTTGCCTAAGTTCATGTTTGTGCTTTCAGTAGAGCTGACGCCAAGTGGTTTTTCTTGAACCGTTGCCAGGTAATGAGAAAATAACACTAGTGGGCCTGATGGACTGAAGACGTCTTCTCACTGAAAAAAGCCCGCAAGGTCCCTCCACGGGCTCTGTGAAGCAGATATTCCAAGAGTCTCCTTAGGGAACAATGGAGGAAGAATTATCAGCTTCTCAAATTTAAATTGACTCTCACCATAACACTGAACTCCATATTAATGTCTCAAGTAGGACTTAGTTTCAAATAATACCATCATCTAGCTTATAACTTTGAGGTTGTTGGTTTGGCTTGTTTTTGTAGCTTTGTTTATCTTTCGCCAAATTTGAGACAGATGGATAAATAAAAGCTACAACCACATAGTGCTTATATCTTATATCTTAACATTCAATCACATCTCAGTGTTATTCCTTATCAGGATCAAGTCATATATCTCTTTGTTTCTGTTTCCTATTCTACAAAAAGGAGACAATTGTGTTATCTACTTAATTAGATTACGGAGATTAAATTATTCTATGTATGTACAGTACTCAGAAAAGTACCTGGAATTACAATAAGTACTCTTATTTAGATATACTCTTAACTACTACTAATAATTTGTTGTTGTTGTTGTTTTTTGAGACAGGGTCTCGCTTTGCAGTTCAGGCTGGCCCTGAGCTTACTTTTAGCCCAGGCAAGCCTCGAACTCAGCAATCCTCCTGTCTCTGCCTCCCGAGTGCTGGGATGACAGGCGTGAGCCACGACGCTCAGTGCTACTACTAATAATTTTATTATTATTCAAATAAAATAATTTAAGTCAAGATTTAAGATTTTTTTTCTTTTCTAGAAAATATACAGGAATCTGATAGCTTCCTTTTCTGTCACTGCTAGTCATCTTAGCAACAAACCTGCCCTCCACCCCAGTAGCAAGAGTGAGGTTATTGTCTTAGGCATTTTTGGACTTATGTTTAGTACAATGTGTGTTACTGTCCACATTTTCCTTTCATCTTTGCTCACACTTTTAATTTATGAAGTCTTGTTATATTTTATGTGTATTTTAAAGCTATCGTAAGTCCATTTTGGAACACAGGTATGGTACATAAAAATCAATAAAAATGTGTTCTCACTCACATTGTGTGAAAGCAGGGCCTTTAACAGACAATAAGGCTCGGTGGGACATATTACCCAACACAGGAAGGATCTCAGGACTCATTTCCTGGACTGTTAGCTTTTTTTCTTTTTTCTTTTTTTTTTTTTAGGAGTAGGAGTATAATATAACTGGCCACAATTATCTTCTGTGCATTTTATGAATGTTGTAAGTGTTCATTTCATTTCTGTTAAAAGAAAAACCATGAACTAATGTTTTCCATGACTTTTAAAAACTATCACAATGAGTTCATTTAGGAGACTTGATGTTGATCTACTTTTTACTCAGATTTTTATGTCTTTGATAATTTATTTTTCTTGAGAAGGAAATATAGGCATTGATGGTACAGTGTTATTATTCAAGTCTAGAGGAACAAAATGTTATTCCTGATGACAGTTATACAATTTCTGCTTCCTGAAATTTCTGCTCCATTTTCTGGAATAAAGTTCAACCTCAAACATTTTGTGCTGAAATAAATGAATACCCTTCAGGAGATTTTTTGCCACCTATTAGAATTTGTTAAGTGAGATAAGAAATAACATGATTCATTAGGTGTTGAAATTTGCTACTTATAGTCCTTGGGAAAAAATACCTATCAGTGTTTTCAGAACTATTTTGCTTTTAGAGCAATTATCACTCTGTGTTAGCAGTTAAGATGGGAGAGAGAAGGGAAGTGACAACTTCACCTATAAGTGTCATCCATATCCACTATTATTCTCTCATTAAAATTTCCTACTCATTCCATTTGCATCTGATTTTTTCCTGCCAACCAATATTTATTTTAGATGGTTTATTAAGGCAATGTGAAGAGAAAAATGGAACTTCAGGACCTCAAAATAATAAATTTCAAGTGCTGCTTTGGGCTTCCTCAGATGCAGTCAGGTTAGATATTACACCACTGACTTATGCTGAAGCAAGAATTCCCATCCCTGGGCAGTCCCCCCTCTCCCCTTAGCCATAACTCTTTTTCCTGGTCCGGACTAAATTAACAACTATGTCCCATAAACAAAGCTTATGACACACTATTTTCATGTGATTCATAAGACACCGTCTTCTTTCAAGGCAAAGTTACAAAACTGTCTGCCCTTGTCCTGCTCTGGTAAACTCACTTGCTATGGTACTAGAAAAACCATCTCCTGTGATAAAATTTATAATAGCTGGAACTTCTCTTTGTTCACCACTCAGCCATTTCAGACATAGAATCTGCTGAACTGGTATGTATACCTTAAATAAATCATCCTGACTCCCATTTGGTCTGTCCTATCTCTTGGAATTCTGCAACAACGTAAATAAATGATTTCTTATTAATTATTGTAATATGTGCCTACTAGACTCACATATAGCCAAAGAGCAGAACATTTATTTTTGCTATGCTACCATCTTTCACTTTGTGTGGTCAAGATCTGCCATCTGCTAGCAGCATGAAATCAGGGTACTCTTCTGTAACACAATCGCCAATTTTGCTTCTTTGAGATAGAAAACCCTGGGGTACTTTCTGTTTTTTAAATCTGTCTAATACAAAAGTGACATGTTTTGAGGTGATAAGAATAATACTAACAGAAGTATCTTCTATGTTCATTAATTTTCAGCATCTGACAATGGTAGTTGTATGTCAAAATTAACTTTTATGGTGTGTTCTTGGTTATTCTCAGATGCCCTCAGCTTACCTTTGAAATATCACTCCAAAAATATATACTTGAATTGAATACAATTTACATATTGATTTTAGAAGGATAACATTTTTTGATAGGAAAGATTCTCACTGAGGATCAGAGTATATCATTCAATTTGTTCAAGTCCTGGTTTATGGTTTCTAACACAATTTTATATTGTTCTTCATATACACTTTGTCAAAATTTTGCTATTGTGAATTATATTTCTGTTGGTTGTTAGTTTGCCATGCAATTCTATTCTATTGATTATTGCTGGTAAAAGAGAAAGTAAATATTTTTATATGTTTTATATATTATTTCCAATTATTTTTATTCAATTAATTTACTAATCTCATTTCAGGGTATCTATATCTATTCATACATCTTGAAAAAAATAATAATTTGTTTTTCTTTTCTAACCCTTTGTAATATTTGTATGAATATTTAATTCCCTTGTCTAATTGGTTCTCAAGTGATGAGATTTGAGCATTTTGCCTTTTTCTTGATTTCAATAGAAATGGCTTCAGTATCTTACTGTTTAGTTTGATGGTTCTTGGATTGTGCCAAATGATCTCTATCATATTTTTCTCTTATTTATTTTATTGGGAGGTTTTTAAAATTGGGGACAGATGGTGAATTTTGGCAAATCCAATTTTGTATACTATTTTTGGAGCAAGTAATTTCATTTTCATCTCAATTTTTTTGCTTAATAAATATCTTGAAAGATTATTTAACATTGAACTATCCTTGCATACCCAAAACAAGCTCAAATTATTGCTCTTCTCATATATTTCTGGATTAGATTGGTAACATTTCATTTAGAATTTTATATCTATGCTGATGAACAAAACTGACATATCTATCAGGTTTGAGATTTGTCCATATAGTGTTACTAGCTGCAAAAAAATGGAGATTGGAGTTAAAATATAATAAGTAACATGAATTATCAAAATTTTTAAAGACTAAATGTCTCGGTAAAGCCACCTGGCCCTACACCTTTCTTAAAGGTATGTCTTTTGTTAACTTCTCTAATTATTGGTCTGTGTATGTTTTCATTCTTAGACTAATCTTCATTATATTTCGGTGGGAAATTACCACCTCCTTCTGGATTTGCACACATTTTCTCAACATTTTCTACAACCTCTTTCATCCCTGTGGTTAAATATCTCTCTTTAAATCATGCATACTTTTTTCCTAATCAGTCTTAAGCCCCCTCCATTTTTCTTTTAAGAATCTGCTTTCAGATTGCTTTTCAAATAGGAATTAATAGAAGTGGAAAGGGTGGGGCATAGCAGAGAGGAGCCCGGTACAGAGAAAGGTCTCATCATGGGCAAGACGGCTGCCCTTCAGCTCTGTCTCACATTTTGCCTGTAATTAGTACTTACTCTCTAGCTAACAGGTTCTCAAGGGTAGCTTGGCACAGGTGGCAAGGAGCATTCAGCTAACCTGGTAACTCCAATAGACTGGGAGGTGCCTGCTTTTCTGAAGTAGGAAAGATATTGAACCCACACTGCTGATGATAGATTTAGTGATTAGATTTAAGTATGAGGTTTGCCTTTAGTCACTAGCTATCACTGGCGTATTCCAGCCACATAACCAGTGGTTATTTGAGTTGATCTCTGTGCACTACTCTTACACCAGCTGAGCCACAACACCTGCACCTGTGGACTGAAATGGTAATAAGAACCCAGTGGCTTTTCATGTAAATATTTTCTCAGTTAGAGAATATTACAAAAGTGTAAAATTTACAGTGCAAAACTATGCAAACATTGGATGATTGGGCTGCTACGGCATCTAATGAACGTGTACTGTGTTTGTGTTTCTCTGGTCCTTCTTGTCATTTTTCCTGGTTTTTCTTTTCCTTTGGCCTGGAAAATTTTCAACAATAAATGATTTTGAGATTAAATTTTATCAGCAATAGACTGTCCACTGGAATTAAAGGGAGGATATATGTGGTATATGGTAAAATGTCACATGGTAAAATGTGACCTCAGTCCCTGAACTTCTACTTGAGTTCTTGAAGTTCATCTGCTGGGGATAATAAGGAGGATTATTATGATTATTAAATCTTCAAAGTAGGATTTTCTTCTTCTCTAAATTCAGATTCCCTTGTTTGTATCTAATCTGGCTGAGAAAAAAATTAACACAATTTTGACTTCAAGCTCTTCAAAGACTATAACAAATTGGATATTTAAAATAAGTATAACAACAAAAAAGGCTCTGAGTTAACAGATCATGTATGTTATAATCAATAGTAAATATTGAGTTATGAAATCATTGTGCCAGGATTCGAAATTTTTGAAGATTTACATTTAATCATCTTAGATAATCATTTATACATGTTCATGTTACACCTCCACAAACCAGTTGCTTTAAGTATAGATTAGGAAAATGGTTATCCTAGTCAGGAGTAGCCATTTATATCAAATATGAGGAAAATTCAAGACCCTGGGAAGAAGATAGTTGAGAACCCTAATATACAACATGAGGATTATAGGTAATAAAAATGAACTATATACTGTATATGATCCATGCTGAATTAGGAGACTTTAGCTGCTCTTGCTACAAAATCAACAAAATTGAGTAACTATGGAAGATGGAAATGTTCGTTTGCTTCATTATTGTAACCTTTTACTATCTACATGTATTCCATAACATCATGCAGTACACTTTAATAACAGTAAAACTTGTTTTAATGATAATAAAATATACTTCTTTTTTTTAAAGACAGGGTCTGGCTTGTAGTTCAGGCTGGCCCTGAGCTCACTATGTAGCCCAGGCAAGCCTCGAACTGAGCAATCCTCCTGTCTCTGCCTCCCGAGTGCTGGGATGACAGGCGTGAGCCACCAACCCCAGCATTTGTGGTATGTGGTACTGATTGCCAGTGGGCCTGGCCACCATGCCCTGTACTGTTGTGTGTATCTGGGGGTGGGGGATCAAACCAGGGACCTGGCACTTGTCAGGCAGGCGCCAGAACCACTAAGCTAAATCTGCAGCCCTAAAATATACTTTTTAAAACAGAAGCCCCACTCTAGTTTTATGTTAGAGCTTAGCCATGGCCTTCTTTGTCCTTGAGCACAAGCTCTGTTGTACTGAAGGTCACTTTGAGGTCAACATTATTTTTCAACAGTAGCACTCTTCCCAGGCCTCTCAAACTGGCGGTTGTTGTCATCCCCCCACCCTCTGCACTGTTTTTTGTTTGTTTTTTTTTCTTTTCCTTTGACCTGGAAATCATGGGGCAGGCTATCGATGCCTAACCTTTATCAGGCCACCCTTGAGTTCCAGCCTTGACTCATATTCAAATTCAGAAAGAGAGCTCAATGATTAACAGAATCAGAGAGAAGGGCTCTCCTAGAAGCCCGTTACTGAGTTCCCAGGAAGTGCTACTTACTGACTTACAAAGTTTAGGGCTTAGTATCAGCAGGCCAAGCTCTTGACCCCCTAACTCAGCAGCGGGTCACCCCTGCATCTGGGCCAGCTTATCCGCCTGAGACAGAGGGCATGGCCCCCCCAGAGCAGCACGGGGTGACAGTGGGATGACAGCTTGGCCCCCAGACCTTCCCTCAGGGAAGTATTTCTTGCTCATGTGCAGCCTTCACTTACTGTTGGAGGAGTTCTCTCTCAGGCACTGTGAGTGGTTCTCGGAAGAAGTGTCTCATTTACTGTAAGGGTTTCAGTAAAATAATACAGGGTGGCTAGACTATATTTCCACGAAAAGAGTTAGGAAACCAGCCCTTTACGTATACATGTCAGATTTGATGGTCAATCTCAACTGTATGGATATTTAACTCTAGGTGTGTTTCAGAGCAACATTTGAAAATCACCCATTATAAAAGCACATAATACATTTCGTCAACTTTCTCAGCTGATGAGACCCCAAAGGTATAAACTTACTCATACTGAACAAGAAAACAGTTACAAATACCTTTGACTTGAATTCTACCTTTACTGAAAAGGCATGCAGTTAGCAGTTTACATTATTGTTTTGTGCCTTAAAATAAAATACAAATTGCCATAAAATGGAAGATTTTTGTGATCATCAGTGTTCCAAAAATACTTTGGATGAAGGTTCTCTAAAACGTAAGTAAAATTTAAAAGTGGTGAGCTCACCTTGCCAGAAGCAGTTCTGTGAAGTAAACTGGTAGGAGTTTTGCCAGAAAGGAAGAATAATCCCATAAATGATCTCATATCTTATTAAAAAGAATTTAATATTAAAAAGCCATTAACAAAAATCTGCCTTATGTCTGAGAATGCTAACACTTTAGAAGCTGTAAAGTTGGTCTCTGTGAAGACACAGCCACACACATTTGCTGATTGTGCTGCACTTGCTGGCACAAAATAATAATGGTGATAATTCCAAAGGCTTTGATTTAGTCAAACTATCCCTTATATAGTTCATAAAGTATTAAAATTGCATTTTAAAATCAATTATAACTACCATTTCTAATAATTGAGCATATAACTTAGAGTTATTAAACTTATAAATTGGGGTAGGGCTCCATCATTTGATTCTTAGCTTTGTGGGATCTTATAAAACAAAGCTCGAAGCCCTTTAGAATAGTCAGAACCACTGTGGATGCAATGCTTGGAAAGGACTAGGGCTCTGTCAGAGGGGTCGAATGCAATCCCCAAATCCAGTGCTAGAGTCACACCACTTGGATGACTCAGTTTGATTTGAGCATGCTTAGTCATGAGTCCCAATTCATTTCCATATCTTAATACTAAAGCTATTGTATTGGTCTTACCGTAAACACCATCTCTAGAATTGAAATGTCAAACCATGATATTTAGCGTCTTCCTGTATTCCCTCTTTGTAAAAATACCTGTGCTACTAACAGCAAATGTGTTCAACCAGGTCTTAACAGTGACCATTTTTTTGTTGGTTTGTTTGGTTTTTTTTTGAGACAGGGTCACACTTTGTAGTTCAAGCTGGCTCTGAGCTCACTATGTAGTCCAGGCAAGCCTTGAACTCAGCAATCCTCCTGACTCTGCCTCCCCAGTGCTGGGATTACAGGCATGAGCCACCACGCCCAGTACTGTGGTATGTAGTATTGATGGACGTGAGTCTCCACGCCCAGCACTGTATGTGGTTACTGGGGATCGAACTCAGGACCTTGCACTTGCGAGGCAGGTGCGGGAACCACTGAGCTAACCCTCCGGCCCAGTGACCAGTTTTATAACTTTTAAAGCGGTTCAATATCTAGAAGGCACATTCTGTCAACAATCTTTCTCTTATTAAATCACTCCATACTAATGAACAAGGAAGTGTTCATTCACGTATTTGAAAGAAGAGATATGTAATCTTAGACTTTGTAGTGCTGAGCTTAGGTTTTTTAACCAAATTGTCAAACTTGTCTTTAACTTTGAGTAATGTCCACATTGTAGTCAAGGACTGAAAAGTAAAGACAAAAATATATCATTGTATCCATGATGTGAAAAATAAAATCTCGTAATATCATAGGCATGGAAGTCACTTATCATTTCACATTCAGCGCTTTGTTTGAAAATGACCCATGACCTACTTGAGGTCAAAGTGCCTGCAACTGGCCAGTGGTGGTGGCATTCTTGTGCACCTCTGACATGCGGAGTGCACAAAAAAGGAATTCATAGCGATTAATTGTTCGGAATGAACAACTCTAAGACTTAAAAACTTTCTCAAATTCAAATGAGGATAAAGAATGAGAAAAATAAATTATTAAAGGTGGCCAGCTTTATTCTTACCAGCCCCCAAAAGCTTGGGATTCCTAGTTCTTGAATATTTTTGTGCCTTTCAGCCTGAGTTTCATGGTCCAAGCTGTATATATCCACTGATTGCGACAGAACTTTTAATTAGTGGAATAGTGCTGCACGTCGTGTGTTAAGCAGGTTTTTGCGTCCAGGCTTACGTCTTGACTATGATGTACCACATTTTTAAGAGAGTGAGGGAGGAAGAAATTCAGAAGCGGGATGGGATGTTCCTTGTAACCTGCACGCTGTCCACATTTCTTCCATGAACAGCTGTGTGTTGCCCACAGGCCAGGCTGATAAGGAAGCCTGATGCTTTATAAGAAAAACCACTCATCTCCTGCCTCTCCAGGCTAGGGAATGAATCAAGGAGCATTTCCCTTCTCTCTTCAGTGTCACTTTAATGGCCTCTCTGTGAAAATAAGAGGGAAGAAAGTGTCCTAGGCGGAAACTCCCAAAGCGGGGTGGGGTGGTGGTTGGGTCAGCACCACAAGGAAGGAGAGTAACAGTGGTCTATCTGCCAACTCTGCTGCCTAGGACAGACCTTGGGAAAGTCAGCTGTTTTTGCCTAACCTGGAACATAGCTACTCTCACTTGCTGCTTTCATGATAAACTTTAGAGTTGTTGAGTTCCAACAAAAGCTGGGCCTCTGCGGGGTCACTTCCCGCCGCGCGGCCCACTGGCTTTGGGAGACCTGAGGTTTAAGTGTTTTTGTTTCCTTCAGATTCACATGCCAAAAGTTTGGCCCCTCAGTGCAACTGTGTTGGAAGATGGGGTCTGATGGGAGGTGTTTAGGCTCTGCCTCATGAAAGGACTGACATGAAAGCAAAAGCTATTAGATATGGGTTTGCCCTTTTCTGCTGTTCAGGGAACAGCCTTCTTCCTCTCTCCACATTCATGGTACCCTCATGAGGTAGAGACTAAGCCTTCTCCAAACACCAGAGGCCAGGTGCTTGATCTGAGATTTAGCTTCTAGGGTTGTGACAAATAAATTTTTGTTTACTATAAATTACCTAGCTTCAGGTATTCTGTTATAGCTGTACAAAATAGACTAAGACAAGTTCCAAAGCCAAAAGTATTTACCATCTGGCTCTTTATAGGAAGTTTGTTGACCCCTTAATCTAGCCTTAATGGTAGGGCAGCAAACTACTAATCTTTCTCCCATAACCATTCACAAGAATATTAACCTATTAAAACGTTTTAAAAGCAGATCAGTTATAATTACATCAATAAAGTCTTAATGGATATGGGACAGACATTTTTTATCAGGTCCTTTCTCCAGGCCTACCAGGAAGTGCCCTTTTTTTAAACCTGTTTTCACTTAGCTGAACACGAGATCCTTGTTCATCTGTTACACTTGGGTTGGTCTTCGCATCCCTACCTCACGCCTTTATGCCTGGGTAGTTCCTGTTTGTCCTTAACACTGAGCCCAAATCTTCTTTAAGACATTTACTCCTCACTCAAAAATTGGTCAGCATCCTCTGCTATCTCATCCCATTATTTTTCTTGATGACGCTCAATTCTAAGTGTCACGATACATATTATTCAAACAAAATATTTATCACACTAAAAATTATAATTGCCTATCTGTGTGTTTCCTCCAGGGAATTCTAAAGTCAACACAAGTGTCAGTCACGTTCCCTCCCCGTCACATCACCAGGCTCTGGCAGGGTGCTCGCTTGCCCTGCTGCAGTCGATGAACAGAATGTAACGCAAATAATTTTTAACTTTTCTCATCCCAGCTTCCTTTAAGCAAAATTATGGCTGCCTGTTGTCATGGGAGGAATGTTCATAGATGGAGAATCTTCTCAGAAAATGATTTTGAATACTGTGAGTAAAAAGAAGTGGATGGGTTTCTGTGGTTTATCCACGTCTATTATTACTGAGTACTGACACTGTGGAATTTTAAGATAATTTTCTTTATGTGGTGAAAAGTCACCAGAAAGGTCATGTGCTCAGAAAGTATGGATCCGTTTTTACAAGCTCAGGTACCAAGGCATTGATAATGTGGGTACTATTTTCTCAGAGATGAAACATTTTGGAATAATTTTCCCATTGCATCGGTATACACAGGATCGAATCCAACAATATTAAACAAATCCTTCTTTTTTATTTAACTACACTGGAGAGCTTTACAGAATCATATATTATTCATTATTATTCATGTAGGATCTTATCGGAGAAGTAGCAAGCTGAGGATGCACCCAAATAGGAAACATGGTTAAGCCTGTTAAGTTTTGAAGAATGGATTTTGGCCTCTATTTTAGAGTGACACAGCCTTCATCAAGCTAAAATTTGATGGGCTGGGGAAGCAGGATACCTGCCTAGCATGTGCGAGCCCTTACATTCTAGCCCAGGACAATCGAAAGTAAAAACCAAGTTCCGGTTCCCTTCAGCGGTCCGGTTCCGCAGCGCCACTTCTGAAACTCCCCGCAGTCCCACTCATCGCCCAACCAGGAGGCGCTGAGACAGGTTCTCAGTGGCCTTGCAGGCCCTGCAGGCCGTGACGGAGCACGACTGACTCTCCCCCGGGCCGCGGAAGGCGTGGAGGGATGTGCAGGGGCCTCTGCGGGTCACTTCCCGCCGCGCGGCCCACTGGCTTCGGGAGACCCAGCCCCTCCTCCCTCTCAGTGCGTGTGGCTTTGGCAGGTCTGACTCTCTGTTCACCCTCGGCCACAGGAGATGTGTCCCAGCCAGAGGCAACCAACGTTTGGGTCCCGGTGACATCCACGAACTGACGCGTGACCCTCGGGCAATGCAGTGCGCCCCAGCTTTGTAACAGGAGGCACGCCTGGATCTGCAGAGGCCCTCACAGTGACCAGGATGCCTGGGAGCGATGCTGCTGACACTGGAAAGGGAAGTGCTAAGAGACGGAGAGAAGAGTCCCGCCGCACTGTGTCAGCTGCGCCTTCAGCCGTCCTAGTCAGTAAATAACTTTTTTAAATTAAATTGCACTGAGGGGCCGGAGGGTTAGCTCAGTGGTTCCGGCACCTGCCTCGCAAGTGCAAGGCCCTGAGTTCGATCCCAGTAACCACATACAATGCTGGGCGTGGAGACTCACGCCCTCCAACAATCAATACCGCATATCACAGTGCTGGG
Source organism: Thryonomys swinderianus (assembly GCA_004025085.1). NCBI lineage: Eukaryota > Metazoa > Chordata > Mammalia > Rodentia > Thryonomyidae > Thryonomys > Thryonomys swinderianus. The sequence goes on along the minus strand of PVIC010016769.1, from coordinate 15,695 downwards.
CGTGGTGGCTCACGCCTGTCATCCCAGCACTCGGGAGGCAGAGGCAGGAGGATTGCTGAGTTCGAGGCTTGCCTGGGCTACATAGTGAGCTCAGGGCCAGGCTGAACTGCAAAGCGAGACCCTGTTTCCAAAAAAAAAAAAAAAAAAAATGCACTAAGGTAGGATGTCTATTGGTTAAATTAAAATAATTCTGTTGGATCCATTTGACAAATAATACTGTAATAAAATTAAAAGTTGTCTGGAACATATGCCTGGGAAAATTCCAAAGAGTTCAGATAACAGAAAAGTAAAAGAAAAGTTAAGGGGAATGACTATTAATATCTCCAAAAGTATTTTGAAGGTAGCTTGAAAAATTACTCAAATTAACTTTGGAAAACAACTTAATTGGAAATAATATGTGAGGAAAGATGGTGTTCAATTTCAGCTTCCAGTTTTAACCCCATAATTTGGAATACACCAAAATATTTATCATATTTTGGCACTAATATTTCAAATGTTATAATTGATATTTAACAAGGGGTAATTTTTCTTTAATTGTGTTTTAAAAAAGGAATAGTTCTATTAAAATTTATTATGAAATGTATCATACAGGTGGAACTATATTGGAAAATAAATATATAAAATAACGTAACAAATACCTGCGAACCTACCAGTCCATTTAAAAAAAGTTGAAGTCTCTCAAATTCCTCCTCAGCAAATCCCTCTTTGTCCCACTCACAGGTAATCGCCATTCTGACCTTGCTGTACGCTATTCCTGTGCATTTCTTCGTACTTCACTGTGTGTGTGTGTGTGAATGCCTAACCAGAACACAATATTACTTAGCATATACCTAAGCTCTATATAAGTGATCTAATCGTGCATATTTTCTTTAATTTGCTTTTAAAGTGAAACGTTATGTTTATGAGGTTCATGTTGAAATGAGTAGTGCTTCTTTGTTTTCACTACAGCACAATATTCCACATGAAGTTCTTAGCAGGTGAAAACCTGGTAGCAACTGAGGGAAATCTTTGAAGTAGGATTGTTATGAACCTTTCACTGAAATTTAGCATTTCTTCCAATTACGAAGTAGGCCATTAGTGATAATACAGTGTGATTTTGTCACTACTAAAAGTGCAAAAATTCCCCTATTACATTATGATCATTATATAACACTTGAAAAACAGACAGAACTCATTATTACTTTGAAATTAATAGTTGCTAGTCTTGTGAATATATTTTATTTAATGAGTTAATCAACATATTACTCTAATACTTTTAGTATACTGACAATAACCACATTTTAGTACAATTTGCTTCTTAGTAATTCCATATATTTTATGTAAAGGCCTTAAAATGTTTAAACATTATCCTGACGAGCTGCAGAGTCCTTATGAGACCCCCAAAGAGGTCCTTCTCATGATTAAAATTAGGAACCTTTGCTACCAAGCCATTACACTTCTGAATAGCTACCCAGGAGAAATTAACACATCTGTTTGGACAAAGATGGCTGCAGAAAGGCCCATGGTGACATTGTCCACAGTCTCCCGAAAGTGAGTGGCCCGTCTGCACACTGGGACACTATGGTAGCAACGGAAGAGAACTACTAGAGTACCGTGCTCTGCACACCAGGTGTGAAGCCCCTACTTCCATCCCCAGCACCACAAAAAATAGAAACTACTGGAACATGCTGCAGTGGGGATGAACTTGCAAAATGTGCTGAATGAAAGAAGTCAAATAGAAAGTCTACATATTTTATGATTCCATTTATATGAAATGTTCCAAACAGCACCCCCACCCAATTGTCAAATACAGCATCATCAAATAACTTATACTTACTACACACTACTTACTACATATTTATTTGTATGATGAATTTGTGTGGAGATTTGCCTCCAGAAGAGTCACTTTAACTGCAGTCTATACAAAGAAATGTAATGGGACCATTTCTAAGCCAGGACCACTTTAAAATCAATTCTTGACAAAAGGGTGTTTTTTCTTTTTTTTTTTTTACATTAAATAGAAGTATGAATTTGGGTAAGAAACTTTCAAAAGCCAGATTGTAATTTTAAATTTTGGTGAGACAGTTCCCATGTCATCACCATTCTCTATCAACAATCAGACAAATGAGGGATATATATCTTTATTATATAAATTATATAACATGTAAATTACATGTTATATAAATATTATATGTTTATATATTATATATACTTTTTCCCAATTTTCCTTTCCATGGAGGGTCTAGCCATTTGGAGATGAGTCAGGTTTTCTGCATACACTCCTTTGGGAGTGTTTGGCGAGTTATCTCTTTGCATTCTATTATAATCAGACACTTTTGTAAAGTAAAACCAAAGTGAATTACTAGAAGAATAGAATATCTCTTGAATGTCAGTACACAGTCCTATGACTATAAATGCTTCTTTTTTTTTTTTTTTTTTGAGACAGGGTCTCACTTTGTAGTTCAGGCTGGCTCTGAGCTCACTATGTAGCCTAGGCAAGCCTGGAACTCAGCAATCCTCCTGTCTCTGCCTCCTGAGTGCTAGGATTACAGGCAGGAGCCACCACGCCCAGCATTGTGGTATGCGGTGTTGATTGTTGGTGGGCGTGAGACTCCATGCCCAGCATTGTATGTGGTCACCGGGGATCGAATTCAGGACCCTGCGCTTGTGAGGCAGGTGTCAGAACCACTGAGCTAACCCTCCGGCCCTACACATGCTTCTTAACACTCAGTTGGGTACACATCTCAACATGGACTGGCCCCGGATGGTTTGTAAACTAATCTGCAAGCAGCATGGTTCTATCTTTCTTCCCACCTGGTGGAGGCCCTCAGTGCTATCTACTGTCCCCACGCGGCACACAGCCATCAGAGCTGAAGCTCACGGACTCGGGGAATGGGCAAGGTCTCAGAACGCTGGGTGGGTGGACACTCAGTGCTTATCTCTGGATTCCTGCTTTCACTTCAGTCTTGACTCCAAAGGAATTCCCTCTGTTTCTTACAAGTTCTGCTGAACTGGCACCCTGAAAGAGGTTCCCTCCGCCCCATGATTTACACTCTACCTCCTGAATGAAGTGTACTCATAATGTTCACCAAAGCACATGGGCAAGAGTGTTTTTAACTGCACTGTTCATAGCTGAACAGCAACACATTTGAAAAATATTTCCATGTAGAAAATAGTCTAATGTCTAAGAACTATCCATAGTGATAGTTTCTTGTCTGGAGAGCAGTAAGAATGAACACACTCTTGCTGTATGGAACAATATAGACGATTCTTTTTTTTTTTAATTGAATTCTTTATTGGTACAATTTATATACATCTCAATATAGACGATTCTTTTAACCCTCATTTTGAGTCAACCCAGATGTGAAATCATTATGCTTCCTGTGAAAACAGGCAGCAATAACCATCTAGAAGATCCATTACTTCTGCGCTTAAAACCCCTTCCATCCGCCTGGGGTGCTGAACGGGGCCTTGGGGCTCCTGCCTCATGTTCCCTGGGTGCTGTTTGCATAGGGTGCCCAGCGCACGGTGCCCTGCCCTTGTTCACCTTTTGTGCATGTTATGCGTCATCTAAAAGGATCTTACTCACCAGCGACAATTTAACAAGCTGCAAGTCTGAAGGTTGTGCATCACCTCTGACATGTTGTCCTCCTTTGACGTCTGTGTCCCCGCCTGTCACCCAGGCTTGCTGCTCCTGTTTCTAGTACCCGTCCCACTCTCCCTTCATCACCTCCTCTCCAGACTGTCCTCTCTCAGGGAGCTGCTCAAACTGCATCCTAATCACTGCTCCACATGTCCTCCGCTCTACAACCAAGACCATCTTTCCAGTGTGTGAATGTGACTGTGGTGTCCGGTCGCTTAAAATCTCATCCATGATCGCTACTGCTTCTGGGGAGGAGACCGAGTTCGGCACTGCAGACAGCTCTGCCCTGCGCACGCTAGCAGTTCGGCCAGGCCAGGTTCCACCGGCACTCCCCGTGGGCCTTGAATTTACCACTTTCTTCTCCAATGAGAATACTTTGGCCTGAAATAGCTTTTGCTCCTTGTCCCCACCGCTTTTACCGAAGTAAATTCTCCTGGATCTTAGCTTCAGCCTCTTCCTCCAATAAACCATCACTGTTCTATGTTTTTCTGGCCATTTTTTATTTCCCTCTAGAGCACATAGCACTTTTTTTTTTTTTTTTTTGCTTTTTGAGACAGGGTCTCGCTTTGTAGTTCTGGCTGGCTCTGAGCTCACTATGTAGCCCAGGCAAGCCTCGAACTCAGCAATCCTCCTGCCTCTGCCTCCCGAGTGCTGGGATGACAGGCGTGAGCCACCGTGCCCGGCACTGTGGTATGTGGTATTGATGGCTGGTGGGCGTGAGTCTCCACGCCCAGCATTGCATGTGGTTACTGGGATTGAACTCAGGGCCTTGCGCTTGCGAGGCAGGCGCCGGAACCACTGAGCTAAATCTCCGGCCCGCACATACCATTGTTATGCTTCCCTAACTGAGGACCGTAATTGGCGTTAATGTCTCTTCCTTCCACTGAAAGGTTAGCTCTGTGGAGTACAAACTGTACTTTTCCAGCACCTAACAAAACACTTTGTATGTAGAGATTGAAGAGTTAATAATTTGGCGGTAAAAGAATGAGTGGATGTACTTTGATACAAAACTAGAAACAGTTCTGCAGACATTATGTTGGATATTTATTTAAACTCTGTAGGGAATTTATCACAGATTTTTTCTCAATTTTTTTGGACATTCTACTCCCGTATTGTTCATTTCGTTCCGATCATGTCGCCCCGACCCCAGTCTCCCTGTCCCTTGCGTGCTGCCTCCGGGGCCGCGTCCTCTCCGGCCATTCCCTTCTCTGGCTGCCCTTTCTGAGTCCTGAAAATGGCGGCGGGGGGAGGGGGGCTGCCTCAGGGCCTCGCTGCTCCCTTGAGCACAGGGCGAGCTCTTCCGGGGAAACTTATCCACTCTGTCCCCTCTTTCTAGTTTGCCACCACATCTGCCGTTTGTCAGAGAGGATCTGTGTGCTGTATGCATTTGCCGTGTCCCCAGCACTAGATTATGACGTCCTCGGGGAGGGCGCTTTGTTATTTTCTTCCGGAATTGTGCACTGCACCCAGCAGACTGCTACACAGATGGTGTTTGAGAATTGACTGACTGACCGACTGGTTGACTGAATGCGCTAGATACTGAGCGTTCATTTAGCTTCTCTCATGGAACACAGTGGTGACTGTGTTTTTTGGTGGTGATGGAAATAGTTTGATATAGCACCTACTGGCCACATCTACACGCTGGATACACGAAATGTGGCCAGTGTGGCTGAGGAGCTTTGCACTGACGGGCCTCCCTGTGCCTGGGGCCTCCGGGCCGAACGGTGCCGCCTCACGGGCCTCAGGATGTGTGAGGACAGGTCGGCCCGGGCCCCGCGGCCAACAGGTGGTGGTGCCGCCTCGGCTCTAGGCAGGGACGGACGGTCGCAGGGCCAGAGCACCCAGAAGTGGCCGCCGACTTCCGACAAGTTATGAGCATCTGTTTCCTTTCTTGGTGCCGGGGTTAGATGAGGTGCGCGTCCCCAGCTCGGAGGCGCGACGGTTATCACAGGTCCCACACGCGTCCGCCGGGTCGGTGGCAGTCGAGACCCCGCGGTGTAGTCAGTGGCGCTTTCGACCCGCCTAAGCCAAAAGCGGCCGAGGAGCGTCCGCTTCCGGGTCTCCGCGCCCTTCCCAGTCCGCGCCGGCTCGCCCGGGCCGCACGCCCCGCGGCGGGGAGGCTTCGGAAGCCGTGGCCGGAGCGGCAGGCCTCGCGGGTGGATGGATGGATGGACGGACGGACGGACGGACGGACGGACGGATGGACGGATGGATGGATGGCCTCGCCTCCCGCAGCCACGCGCGGCAGCTCAGTACGAGCCTGGTCCGCGCCGCCCGCCGCGCCGCTCGCTCTCCCCTCCCCCACCGCAGGGGCCCGGGTCGTAGCCGACATTTAAAGGAAATAAACATGGACTTTAAACCTCACTACGCCGGTCGCACCGACGCCCAAAACAGCCTCGCGCCCGGGGCCGTTGGGCTGCGCGCGCGCCTCCGGCCCCCACACCCAGCCCGCCAGTCACCGTGTCCGGGCACCGGGGAGGCTGCGAGTCCGCGCTCGCTCAGTCGCCTTGTACACCCGGCTACGGAGGCGGCTGTGCGGCCGCGGCGAGGCGCGGGGCGGGAGGGACGCGGGGCGGCGGTGCGGGGCGCGGGCGGGCCGGGGGCGCGGGGCGCAGACAAAGGACCCGCCACGCCTTCCCGCTCCTCCTCCCCGCGGAAGGGGCCGCTCGGTCCCGGGGCCCGCGTCTCCCTCGGCCCGTGCGGACAGCCGGGCTGGCCGCTGGGGTCGCGAGGGGCCGCCGTCCCGCGCTGCGGACCGCGGCCGGCCCCAGCGCCGCGCCCCTGGCCTCGGGGCTCGCGGCTCGGCCGCTGGGCTCGGGGGACGCGCGCCCCGCCTGAGCCGGAGCCGGAGCGGAGCGGAGCGGAGCCCGAGCCGAGGGGCGGGGCGCGGGCGGGACACGTGTGGCGCGCGGGGGGGACGCGGCGCCCGGGGCTTTAAGACGGGCCGAGGGCGGGCGCTTCCCAGCCGGCCGGGCAGCGGCGCGCACAGGCGGCGGCGGCGCGCGGAGCTGTGGACCGAGCGCTCGCTCTCGGCACCGCGGCCGCAAGTAACTTTGGGGGCCGTCGTCTCCCGCGAACTTCCCGGCGCGCCCGGCCGCCCGCTCCGTGCTCTGTGCTCCGCGCGCTGCATGCGCTCGGCGGCGGCATGGGGCGCAGCGCCCGGGCCCCGCGCTCTGCCCTCCTGGCCCCGCTGCCGCTACTGCTGCTACTGCTGCTGGGCGCCACGCTGAGGGTGCGCGCCGCGGGCGGCTACTACCCGCGTTTCTCGCCCTTCTTCTTCCTGTGCACCCACCACGGGGAGCTGGAAGGGGACGGCGAGCAGGGCGAGGTGCTCATTTCCCTGCACATCGCGGGCAACCCCACCTACTACGTGCCGGGCCAGGAATACCACGGTAGGTACCGAGCGAGCGCCCCGCGCGCTCGCCGCCCCGTGCGCCCGAGCGCAGCTTTCCGTTCTTTTCCTTCTTCCCTTCGTCGTCGTCCTTCTCGTCCTCGTCCTCCTCCGGGTGACGGTCTCACCTCCACGCCGCGGTGCGTGGAGGGGGAGGGAGCAAAGTTGGCGAGCACCGAGCCCTGAGCCGGGCGCCCCGCGGCCCCCGGCACCTCCAGAGGAGCTCGGGCCGGCGCCCGCGCTGGGACTCCTCGGGACGGCGCCTCCCCTTCGCGCCTGTTCTCGCGGCGGATACGCTGAAGGAAGCCGCACATCTAGTTTCCCTAACCTCACCCCTCGGGCCTCAGACCTTTGTCCTGCTCTCGGTGTCCCTGGGGGCCCCGGGCTGTGCGGGCCGGTGGCGGCAGATTGAAGCGCCCGGGTCCGCGGCCGCCCCGCGCCGCCGCCGCCGCCGCCGCCACCTGCCTGTCCGCAAAGTTCCGCGGCCCGCAGCCCGGAGACCCGCTCAGAACCGACCTCTGGAACCGAGCGGCTCTGTCCCACTTGTTCCCGTCAAGGGTCGTTTAAAGTGTGCATAATTGATGATTTTTCGGACTCGTCCTTTACTTTTAACACGGAGGACGTTGTTAACATCGTCTTTGTGATGTTTATTAATGGTTTGTCTTTTATCTATGCAGCTTTAGTTTCCAGGTAGGGGCTGGAAGCCTTTAAGAAAGGGGACCCACTGAAAAAGGGATTGTTAAGCAGTTCTTCATCAAGGTTAAACGTTATTTAAAAAGTAAAATTTACCTCCAAGAAATATTTCATATAGTGCATGCATTTCTAATGTTTTGAGCTGTGAGGTGAGAATACAGAGAAAATACAAATTTCATCTCTTCCGAATTCCCACTGGGACCACTGAACATTTCACTTCCGTGGAGCTTTTAAGTAGTGTGATGAGCAATTTAATTAGAATTTCAACACAAAATACGTGTCCAGCCAAATAGAAAACATGGTCTACTAAGCTCACGACATGATTTCTTTAATAGTCTAATGTATTGACACGGCAGAAGGCTATCCACAGGGCACTGGCATTTCAGATAGACATGCGTATGAAAATTACAAGAATCTGAAGACGTTTCTGGATTTTTAGACAACCTTCATATCTGATCTAAAACATGTACTCTATATAAATGATTCTCTAGAGGTAAAAACAGTTCCTTTACAACTGTATTGTGGCATGGTGGCAGCCTTGTCCATGAAATTTTAGAATTAATTTTGGAAAATAGATTGTGTCCAACTAGCCACTTCTTCTTCTTCTTTTTTTTTTTTTTAAAGTACTTTTTGTAGTCTTCCCAAGAATAGCCTGGCTCTTTTCTGAGGTCATGGAAATCTCTAGAAGGACCAGTCCATATGGTGGCATCCCAGGCTAACCCACAGACGGCCAGCCGAAGTGCCTGCCCTCGCCAGCTGTGAGCACTTGTCTCGAGTCAAGGCCGGTGTGGAAGGTGCAGTTGTTGGATTGCCAGGGAAGACCAAGGGAGGATTCCAGGAAACGTTTACTTTTTCTAATTTCCACATCCTTTGTAAGGTGCCCGTACAGAAATACCAGTTAAAACACCAAGATATGTGACTGCCTTTGCTTTTGCTGCAAAGTTAGCAAATAAACCAAAGACTGACGGTAATCCTATCCCTAAGTGTGAAAGGGATAATATAGAGTGAGAATAAAGTGTAGTACGTTAAAGAGGATGTGGAGGGGTCCCCCCACCCCTTCCATCTCTTTTCTGTTACCAGAAAAGGATGTATGTAAGTCGGAAAGTCAGATTTTGAGAATAATGGCCAATTAAAATTCCTATTGCCTGTTATATCAGACATAGATTTTGGAACTAGCTGTAGCTACGGGCCTTCAGTAAGAGCTTTTGAAACTGAGATGATGCTTATACAGTGTATGTTCCTTTTCCTTTTGGACTTTTGGAAAATTTAAAAATTAATTTTATAGTGTCTCTAAGAATTGAGCTGCAGGTGGAAAGCTTCATCTAATATACATGTGTGGTTGGCTCGAACCGATAGGTGATAAAAACAGAAGGTCACTTGGCCAAAAGTATGGTGAAGCTGTACAGTGTTAGCTTGAGAAGTTTTTTTTCTAACCTAAACCTTTAGAATGTAGCAGACGTCTAGAGAAGTCAGTCTTATCTGTACTTTCTATTGTAATTAGTATTTGAATGGTATTGGGAAGGAGAGCCGAAGACTGTGACTTCTGTGTAGACTATTGTATTGCAATAGATGTATTGTGTACAATAACATCTCATGGATATTATTGTAGATCAGTCAGATTCCCCTTTGACACTTGGGCTGTGTGACAGTCTAGAAAAAAGTGGCTAAAAATTATAGGTCTCTATAATGTATTATATTTACTTTTTTCTATTGGCAATCTTTGACAAAAAGGAAACTCTAATATTAAGTAGTTTATCCATCTCTTTGCAATGTTGGCAGCTCTAGGAGTGGTGAACGGTTACATTTAAGAGGCTCCCGTCTTTTCGTAAAATGGTGTCACTTCAGTATCTCGGTTCTCATCTTCTATGTCTTTTAAACTCTGTTGCATGTGACTCTTTTTTATTTATTTATTTATTTATTTATTTATTTATTTATTTATTTATTTATTTATTTATTTATTTATTTATTTATTTATTTGTTTGTACTGGGGATTGAACTCAGAACTTGTTCCTGTGAGGCAGGTGCTGTACTGCAGAGCTGCATTCCCGGCCTGCGGGTGACTCTAGATGGCACTGTTAATCACAGTGAACTGTGCTGTTTTCCCATGAACACACCATGCCTGTGACATAGGAGCTCAGCAAAAAGTGGTCTCATGTGCATCGTGTTGAATTAGAAAGGCCTTGGGATCAGGAATTTTACTCTAGAATTTCTTTTCATGGGTTTTTCAGGGACCAAGCCTGGAAGTTTTTTCTTTTGTAGAACATTTTATAGGACAGCAGATAGGAACCAAAGTAGTCCAATCCAGAAGCCATTTCTCTTTCCCAGGCAAGCCCAGCAATTCCCTGCTCCTTCTCCTAGGGACCGACCCTGTATTGGGAAACACTTGAAGCCTGAGTTTCCTCTCGTGTAATCCATTTTCTTCACCCTACCCTCTAGGACATAGCTACCATTTTTGTTAGCAGCTTCTCTCTGTGGCCTGTGATTAATGTACAGTGAATGTGATTTGTCCATGTTAAATTCTTCCACAATTTTACTTAGAACTGTAGGAAGATTTTTTCACCATTTTTCTTAAAATAAGTTTGGCGTCACTAAAAAGACAGATAAGGTATTTTGGGATTATAAATGCCTTTTAAATACACCTGAAATCATATCTCCAAGGATCTGCTCACTCACAAGATCAGCTTCCCTCGGGCACTATTACAAAGGAAAAATAAGTCAGGAGCAAACCTTGGGTATAAAAGCCACGCATAGGTAAATGAGTTGGCTCCAAACTGATGCTCTGGTGAGATGATTTAATATCTAGTGTAGCACCTAATGGATTAATTAATGTCTAATAGTTATATTAAAATTTAATATCTAATGGAGAAGCATCCCTGTTATGGTAGCATCAGGTAGAGAAGCACTATATTGCATTAGAAGTGAGAAATATGCTCCAAAATATGGACTGAAAGAAAAATGTCTGTCTTGAGCAAAGTGGACTTGGTGGCATGCATTAGGTTGTAAAGGTGGGTTTATTCTATTCTGTAAATCCAGCATCACTATTGGTGGTCCTTTCCATCCTACCTCTCTGTTCCATTATGTATTTAATGATACTGTGAGGAGACTCACTTGGCTACCGCTAGAACTGAGTGTTTACCTTTAAAAGGACATAATCAGGGTAGAACGTGAAGAACTCTTTGCTGTAACCGTCAGCACTGTTACAGATGTGTCCTGAAATCAACTGGTTGTTATATAAGATCACTCTTCAGAGGAAGTGATGTCAATGGGCTTTCAAAGACAGGAATGGTGTCTAGGTTAGACATAATAATTGAAAATATACTGCAGATTTAATCTCTTTCAAAGGTATGATCTTAACATTTGAATTAAATGTGCTACAACTAAAGTGTGTTGTGGGTCAGGTGCATGGTTAATTTTCCTTTGCATGTCTTAGATTCGAGAATCAACATATTTAAACTGTTAGAGTCATTTGTCACATGCAATTCATAGGCGAACAGCAGCTGTATCCTGTTTATATGACTATGAAAATTGAGCATTTTGAAGCATTTTGTTCTGCTTGTCACATATTTCATCTTATTCTTTACAATTTATTCCAAACGTACTTTGCTGATATTCTTCAGGTTGCTTATGAAATCATATAATTCTTGCTTCATGTAATTTATATTCTCCGTGTTTCAGTCCCAATCCTGAACCAAAAACTCCAGTCTTTAGAAATGTAATTCAAAACATTTTTTTAGGCAGAAATTTTTACTTTATTCATAGTACTACATTACTAGATATTATTTAATTAGGATATTTTCTTCCACTTTTGTCTTTGTTTCAAACAATTATTTTTATTTTCATTACAAATGTTAATAAGGTAGTTATTGTATAATCATCAGTATATCTTTATAGAATTGTTTTGTTCTAATAAGCTTCTCTATCTTTAAATAGGTGATGAATTTTTAATAAGATTTTCCGTCAGTTTTATTGACTTCCAAATAAATTAATTTCACTCGAAAGAAACTATCTAGCGAGATGTAGGAGTGCACATCTGTAATCCTAGTACTCTGGAGACAGAGGCAGAAGGATTGCCACAAGTTTGAGGCTATCCTGGGCTACAAGTGAGTTTAGTACCAGCCTTAACTACAAAGCAAGACCATGACTCAAACAAACAAACAAACAAATGAAAGTAAACTATGTTTTTTGTTTTTTTTCCCTCTTGAGAACAGGTCAACTTTATAGAATAGTCTGAGAGTTTTCTATGATTAATTATTTGGGAAAGTTGCATATTAAGTCACAACTGTCTTAAATACTACTTTGAAATTTCTGTCTTTAATTATCACAGATTTTTACCGATATAGTAGCGTTTTTTGAGAAGCGTTGAATTACCAGACCTTCCAGAACATGTGCATTTTAAAAGAACTCCTTATATATATTTACACAAAAATAAAGTTCTTAGCTGTACATGTTGGCACAAGCCTGTAATCCTGGCACTTGGGGAAGCTGAGGCAGGGGATCAAAAGTTCAAGCCTGGGATGGGCAATATAGTGACACGGAGAGATTCTATCTCAAAATAAAAACAAGATGGGATGTAGTTCAGTTTGAGGGCCCTGGGTTCAATCTTTAGTCTTAAAAAATGTTCTTTATGTCTGTAGAAATAGAAAAAAATGAGAAGAATAAGGAAAATGAGGTGAAGTGGGTGGGGATTGTTGATCAGAGAGAAGTGATCAGGTTATTTCTGAGTAATGACATCACACTTGCAGAAAAGAGAAATACATTTATCTAATGTTTTTCATTGCAAGAAACATTGAGGTGATTATCATCTATCTGACTGAAGTCATCAGTTTTTTTTTTGTTTGTTTGTTTTTAATTTTTGAGACAGAGTCTTGCTTTGCAGTTCAGGCTGGCCTTGAGCTCACTATGGAGCTCAGGCAAGCCTCGAACTCAGCAATCCTCCTGCCTCTGCCTCTGTCTCCCGAGTGCTGGGATTACAGGCGTGAGCCACCACGCCCGGCACTGTGGTATGTGGTATTGATGGCTGGTGGACGTGAGCCACCACGCCCAGCATTCTATGTGGTTACCAGGATCGAAGTCAGGACCTTGTGCTTGCGAGGCAGGCGCCAGAACCACTGAGCTAAATCACCGGCCCTGAGGTCATCAGTTTTTAGTAAAGATTTCTTTGAAGTGGCCGGAGATTTAGCTCAGAGGCAGAGGCAAGAGGATTGCTGAGTTCGCGGCTTGCCTGGGCTACATAGTGAGCTCAGGGCCAGCCTGAATTACAAAGCGAGACTCTGTCTCAAAAAAAAAAAAAAAAAAAAAAAAAGATTTCTTTAAAGTATGTTTTCAGAAGTTGGGGTTGACTTTTCAAATGTGAAGAGAGCCATCTGATTGCTTAAACACAGTAAGAGAAACCCTTGACTCACAGGACATGCCGCACGGTTGAGCCTCTCTGGGTCGGGCTGTGGCTGAGAGGGAAATTTCACGGTGGTCTCCTCACCTGCACCAGCGCCCCTGAACTGATGAGCTTGCAAACTGTACTTCTCTAAAAGTAAACATCCTTTTTACTCTGTTCCTGGGAGGACCCAACTCTAGCAAGCGGATTTGAGCCTATATGTGTAGCTGGGGTCAGCACCGAAGCACTGGCGTGGATTTGAGGAACAAGTCCTGTTAAGCCTTCAGGAAACAGAGTGAAGTTAGTTAAACAACTTTGAATGGCCCAGAGAGGTCGTTATTGGAACTCTGAGTTTCCAAAGCAAACATGTAAAACCCTGGATGTCCATTAACACCGAATCAGCCTTCCGCAGAAAGGTACCGCTTTGTGTTGAAGACAGATAAAATTGCATTGCTTAAAGGACTACGTGAAACTGTAGGGCTGATGAATATTTGCAGTATCAGTATTCTCGGGGTCTATAACCCAAAGGACCTGACAGGGATGACCCCAGTTTCCCAGTAAGCACCGCGCCCGTGTGCGTCTGTCTTCTCTGCGCTCTCCGGGCCGCCTCATTCTTGCCTGACTTCTCGCGCGGTCCCCTTGTCCCCCTCGGTTTCCGCACTGCTTCTCCCCTTTCGCTCTCCCAGTCCACGTCACGGGGCTGCTCCCCTCCCCCCCTTCCCACTCCTTTACCCCTTTTCTCACTTATAACTATGATATGAAAAATATCACTACATTTACACCAGTTATTCATTGCTTATTTGTAGTAACTGAAGTAAGTAGGCTTATAGAATGCTAGCTAAAATACCCTTTTTACCTATGGCATGCATTAGCCTGTGAAAAAATTCATAGGCCTGTTCTTAATAGAAGAGTGATTCCCTTCTCCTATACTATGAAACTTTTTTCTGTAGAGTTTTCATACCTATAGTTTTAAAATTCTGAATTAGGTACTTTCCTTACTGTCCCATTTTGTGGTTAAACTGCAGAATCTGAAGCTCGCGCAAAGAAATAAATACACACAAAATGGAAGTGTAGAAATCAGAAAACTGTTGGATTAGTTTGACTCCCCAAGGCAGCTCCGTTCGGAGATATTTTTGCTTCTAGGAGTCGTTGCTGTCCTGTGTCACCTGAAGCAGTCTCGCTGACTTGCTGGCCTCACTGGCAAAGCTCATGCTTGTGGTGTAGCTACCAAGATAGTGGTGTCACCTTTTCGGGTGATTCACAGTCAGCAAAAAACCCAAAGGAGAGGTTAGTATTGGTATCAGCAAAAGAGCCCTAGATTGGAGTCAAAGGGGAAGTATGTTGCTTGGGGTAGTTCCATGGTCTTCCTTGAACAGAAATCTGCTCCATTGCTTTGGACCCTGTAAGCCCCAGTGTCTGCTTCAACTGGAAAATCCAGATTCCGCAGCTGAGAGCAGAGTCCTCTACTCTGTGAGCAGCAGTGCAGAGAGTCCCAGCGACGTGGGGAGAGAGTTCCGGCCTTTCCAGCGGGCAGACTTGAGTGTGGGTCTAGCTCTGTGACAGATCTCCAGGGCCTGCAGGAAGCAACCTGTCTTCTGTGCACCGGTCTCCTCACCTCTTTGTCTCCTCTCTTCCTCTTCTGTCTTCTTCTTTATCTTTGTCTTCTTTTTCCCTTCCCTGCCCTCCACGCCTCCCCGCTCTGTGATTCTGGTGTTCACGTCTTGTGCAAGCTACAGAAGTGCTCTGCCCCCCAGGCTAACCCTCAGCCCCATTTCTTTATTTATAATGCAGAAGTAATGACAGTTTACGGTATTTCAGAGTTGCAAATATTAAACAAGTTAATATGCAGACAGCAGCAGACACACAGTAGGTGCTTTCTAGATAGTAGTTACTATCATCTGATGTAGTTGCCCTGCTTAAGCACAGCATCTGTGGCATCAACTGTGCTAGCTCATTTCATGCGCTGTCGAATATGGCACATGTCAAGAAAATCTCCAGGTGAAGCATATTGAGGGCGGTCACAAACGCAAGGAAAAAAGCCCAGCATTAGATAAATATGATGGGAAAGTTCTTCTCACCCAAAGTTAATATTTGACTTATGATTATGTTAATTAGCATAATTTGGGTTCAACCAAAACTTTTGTTAATTTGAAGAATTCCTAAAGCAACCCTTCCTGTGCCTAAATTGAGTATTTTTCTTTATTGGTGGTTATGATAACAGCTAAACATTTGTGTAGTTGGATGGTAGTTTAGGAAGGTGCCTAGTTAAGTAAATACAGGCATCACCTTAATATACTTTATCAAATTCTATAATATTATTTCAACAACCTTATGAAAAAGATTTTAAAATCAAATCTATTTCAGTGGAATTAAAGACTGCCTGGAGAAACTTAACTTCACAGATGGGCCAGTGGTAAACTGGATGGTTATTTCATTCACGATAAAACGTACAGAAAGGCGGTGTGGTCGGTTCTCTCTGTCTGCCTCCTGTGGGAAGGGTGACGTGGGTAGACACGTGACTGTGAGGAATGTGTAGGAGTATGTGTAGGGTTAGATGATCTCGATCCTGCCGTTCTAGCATTTAGGAAATTATCTTCTCCCAACTCATGTCAGCGGTC
>PVIC010016768.1:0-33402 GCA_004025085.1 Thryonomys swinderianus | reverse complement strand
TGAACATAATACCATTTTCTCTCAAATGAGAGAAATATGTAGATATATTGTTGATATCCATTAATAACAATGTTGTATTTTCACTTATGTAATGATCTAAAAAAATACTTACACGATATATGGTTATCTGACTCACCTGAGATGTTCATTGTACAACCACATACTTTAGTGTCATTCTTTGTGTTAAAACTGGATTGGCATTACATGAACCCTCACACAAGTAATACTTAACTTCTAATGTGTTGGTAGTCATTATGTGGGCATTTGCTGGCACCAGAATAACAAAAACCATCTTGTATTCTGTTTGATAAAAATCATATTGAATTATTTTACTACTTTTAAAGCTAAAACTGCTTTTTTCAGTGAGAAGATAAAATGGAGTTTAAGTCTCTTAATTTCTTTAATAAATTGATTTTCATCATAAAAACAACCATGCTATTTTAATTGTCACAGAATAATGAGAAAATACCAAGGCCAATTTAACATGTAAGTGATGCATTCGTGTAAAGACCAAATGAATCGTGGTGCTGAGCTTACAAGAAACTGTCCAGAAGTTCAATAGAGGAACAAAGTGAGGCAGTTGAGCCAGCACTGGGGACATGGTAGCAGAGGCCGAACTCAGAAGGCGCAGCTCACTTGTTCAGGCGATAAGCAGGTGCAGTGTTTTGATTCTTTATTTTTGTGACTCATCAACTTGCAAACATTCTCCACAAAGACTCTTTGCTAAAAGCTTTTTAAAGAAAAATTATCATTACTGCAGTCTGGAAAATGTCATTTCTAAAGTCAGTTGTGCCAATCAAAATAATGGACTGATGGTTTCAAATAAGTAACCTTATGTGAGGAACTAGAGTGGTGATAATGATTATGGATTCAATGGCTATCCAGCATACCCAAAATCAAATATGTAAATCCATGATTGGATCATAAAAGGGGCACAAGTATCAAATTATCCTTTTCATATTATGGCTTTATAACTACTTGTATAAATTAAACTCTATATTGGCTGATTCATTTCAGTAAGATGTTCATTCCCCTTTCACCTTGAGCTAGTGTATTTATTTCAGTTGATTTGATGATTTGCTTTTATTTAACCTGTAAATTTATAAACTCTAGCTTTTATACTGAGCCACATCCCTAGCCTATTTTTTTTTTTTTTTTCTGAGAAAAAGTCAGTAAGTTGGCCAAGCTGGTCAGTAAGTTGGCCAAGCTGGGCTTGAATTTGTGATCCTCCTGCCTCAGCCTCCCACATCTGTTGAGATTACAGATGTGTCACTAAGCCCGCTTGGATTTTTTTCTTCTAAATTTAAAAATGACAGTAAAAAATGTAAAATTTATATTCTCAACCAGTTTTAAAGTAGATAGCTTGATAGTGTTAAGTATATTCACAATGTGGCACAGTGCATTTTTAGAATTTTTCCTCTTTGTGTTCCTGTGACTTTTGGTGAGCTATGAGCATAAAGCATTTATACCTAATTATACATTTTAAAATATGTAAAAAACAATAGAGTGGAAATTTTTTAAATCAACATGGGGTCTTTTGAGAGAACTTTTTCCTTAAAAAAAAGAGAAAAAGAAGCTCAAGATACAGTAACCAATACAGTAATTCTCTTTCATTTTAAATGAAAGGTGCTTGTATAGCCAGTTCCAGTTTTTCCTCCATGCTCAGCCTCCTAAGCAGGCTGTGTTGGAGATGACAGAGACTTCATTTCCTGGGAAGGTAGAACCTGAGGACAACATAGCAGGGTTCCCAGTCTGAACTCAAATTTTCCTTTTTAATAATAGGTATAATGTGAGCACAATACTGCCTTTAAAATTACTTTTCAAAATACCTTCAAATCCATTGTTCTATTTTTAAGGCCCTGTTGTGAATCTCTAATGTAACCTTTCTTTAAAGTCAAGCACTGTTACCAATTTCTGATGTGCTATACAGTGAATCACTCTAGCCAGTGCTGCTGGGAGTCTTGCTCCTTAATGACGTGTTAGGGAAAAGGCTATGCCCAGAGGCTGGGGTCATTCTGTGAATCTCTGATGGTCTCCCTCAGACCTTCCTAAGAAGACCAACTACATGGAAATTTGAAGCCTAAAAGTTCATATTATTAATCTCTTTGAAGCCTTTTTTTATGTATATACTGAGGATCCAACTCAGGACCTAACACTTGCCAGGCCGGTACGGTGCCACTGAGCTACATCCCTGGCCTTGAAGTCTCCATTTTTTAAATCAAAGGTTTTTGCGGTCGTTGTTGTTGTTAGGATTTGTTGCTGTTTGACTTTTTTTTTTAGAAAAAATAATTCAGTCTCTATGAATATTTTCTAACTGTAGGATAGAAAGCAAGATGAAAGGTGAGAAAAGAAGGAACAATTTGTAGTACTTATCATATACCAGGCACTGTGCTAGACTCTTTCTATCCTTCATCCTCTTACTTCTGACAACCTCCTGGGAAGTTATTCTGTTTCCCCATCTTTTTCTCCCCCTGGTACTAGGAAAAGAACTCAGAATCTTGAGCTTTCCAGGCAGGCGCAGAGCCACCGAGCTAAATCCCCAGTCCTCTGTTTCTCCATCTTATTGGCTGACACTGAGAGACAAAATAACTTGCTTACGGTCACATGACTTGTAAGTGACCTGAAATTCAAACCCCATTTGACTGATTAAAAGCTGCATTTTGGGCCAGGGATTTAGGCAGTGGCACCACACCTGCCTCGCAAGCGCAAGGTTCAATTTGATCCTAAGTACAAAAAAAAAAAAAAAAAGTCAAAGCTGTATTTTGTGAGCGAGAAACATGAGAAAGCAGAGCAGAGACTCAGTGTGAACAGTGTTTTCTGCCCAAATTTTGTCTGGGGAACTTAGGAAACACCAATATTCATTCTCAGAGCGAGTTGCTCTGCCCTTCCTGCAAATTACCATTTTCTGCTTTCTTTTCCTGTGTATTTCGCTGACAGGTTCAGCTTCAAACATTTCCCATACTCCTACTAAGCAGAGCACAGAAATCCATTTGCTTGTCCCAGCTGATCCCAGCACCAGCCAGGTTTCTTCCTTCCCAGCTGCGAAGGCTGCAATGTAAACAGGGCATCCTCGCTTTACTACCTGCTGCAGTGTTGTCTGGCTTTTCTTTTCTCTCTCTCTCTCTTTTTTTTTTTTTTTTTTATTTTGTACTGGGGATTGAACCCAGGCCTTTGCCCTTTTCCCCTTTTTAAATTTTGAGACAGTCTGATTAAGTCATGAAGTTATGAGGCTGGGTTTGAATTTGTGAATTGACATCTCATCCACCATCCCCAGTTTGGTCCTTCTTGATGAGAGCGTCTAGGCTTTAGATAGGTATGATGGATGCCCTAGGGACTGCAGTGTCATTTATTGGTTTAATATTAGCCTTCTGCTGGGCTTTTTACATGCTTTCCCCTTTTCTTACTTTCTAGTCTCTTAATCTCTCTTCTCACGTGATGATTTATAGGAACTTCAACTATAATAATCAAACCTGCAGTCACTTGCTTCTTTGAAGATGTGATTTGGAAAATGAGTTAAGTCTTGGGTCAAAGTGAGCGTCAAAGTGACCAGCCGTCTCACTCCTTCAGCATTTACCATGGGCTGTCATGGATGGTTAACTATCTTTTCTAATGAAGATGTTGTTTCTCCCCACTAGATTTTAAATAGCAAGAAGAATATGTGTCACTCCTCTTTATGCCAAATGTATTTCCATGCACATGGCAGCCATGTAATAAGTCCTTGAAGATTGGTTTTTTGATCTGGTAATAGCTGTGGATGCTGCCAAACTCCCTTTCAATTAGAAATAGTGGCATGATGGCATCAGAGTTCCCATGCTCACATGATGTACTGGTTTAAAATCTTGAATTTTAAAAACCCAAATGGGAAAAGGCCCATGCCGCTCACTTTCGGATGCCAGTCTTAGTCAGAAGTGGATGGGTAGCTGCCTATTAGACATAGTATGAAATGCCACGAATACATTGTTGGCTGAATTTGCCTTAGTGCCTGGAGGACCTAAATCTTGGTCTTTTCCATAGACTGAGGCCTGACAAGGCTATGTAGAACATGCTGAGCCAATCCCTGGTTAAGGATGGAAGGGCTGAGCATATCCAGTGTTATCTACAAATGGAATGAATGAATTGGCCTCACTTAGGGAAATTGTCTCAGTTACTTTTTCTCATTGCTGAGTCATTCAAAGCTAAAGGAGGAAACACTCAGTTGAAGGAGCAAAGGTCTATTTAGCTCACAGTTTATAGAGGTTTCAGTTCATAGCTGACTAAAGCAGCATGCCATAGCAGAGAGGCATTGCAGAGGAGAAATAGTCCATGTCAAACAGGCAGGAGACAACAAAGCAGCAAGCAGCAGCCTGCCTCTCTTCCTTTGTAGGATACCTGCTTTTTGGGTGGTGCCATCCCATTATGTATACCCAGAACTATACTAAACCAATTGGGAACTGATTTAGTAATCACACGCTTTGTTTTGTTTGTTTTTGTTTTTTGAGACAGGGTCTCGCTTTGTAGTTCAGGCTGGCTCTGAGCTCACTATGTAGCCCAGGCAAGCCTCGAACTCAGCAATCTGCCTGTCTCTGCCTCCCGAGTGCTGGGATTACAGGCGTGAGCCACCACGCCCGGCAGTAATCACACACTTTTAATCCCAGCATCATACACTCTATATCCAGCCTACTGATCTTTTGAGCCTTTGGGAGGACTTCTAGACAAAAGCCATAACAGCAACTTTTTCAATGAGGTGCGTGACTACTTTCATAAATAAAACTTACAAACCCTAACCCTAACTTTTTCCAGATCACTAAGGACTTTATGTTAAAAACAAGTCAGTTGTTGTGAGAACTCTGATGTTATCAGGGACTTCTGAGGGTTGTTTATTGCTATAGTACATGAATTAAGTCACTGAAGCTATGGCTATTTTGATTTGATCTATGCAAAAATTAATATATGGTTCTTTCTCCAAATACGACTTGGTAATTTTTTACAGTAGAATATTTAATTGTTTTTTCATGCTTCTTTAAAATATTTTCCCTTCAAAATCACCTAATCAAAATGTCAGATCTCATTTCCATCAGGAAGCAAGTCTGAAGTCCTTCCCTGTAATCTTAAATTTGCAACTTCTGACCTATGTACTGTTAGGAAAACAGCCAAGTGCACTTGTTAGAACCGTGTGTAAAATAAGAGTGCGTGTGACCTGAGTGAAGTTAAGAGGGTTGGGTTAAGAATAAGAGTAGTTGCTCACCTATATTCCTAGCCGTGTTTTTATTTTACTATTCTATTTTGATAGCGTCTCGCTGAGCAGCCCAGTCTGGCCCTAGACTTTCCATCTTCTTGCCTCAGCCACTGCAGTAACTGGGGTTCCTGAATCTTGTGATACTATTTTGCTGGGAGGACTGGCACTTGGGATCCTTTCCAATTTACACCAGAGCTCAAATCAGTTCTTCAGACAGCCGTCCTTTTCATAGCAAAGTGGCATGTGGAAGGGTAGCTGGGCAACCTCTGGAGGACAGGGCTGGGTGAGCAGGGCAGGTGAGAGTGCCAGGCTTCTTGTTGGGTGAGAGTAGGCACCTGGGCAGAGGCAGGGCAGAGGCTCTGAGTTGCTGACCATACCTGCTGGCTGGACAGTTTTGCATCAAGCTGACCATCTCTGGTTGCACAAGTTCTCCTCAGGTCAGCTGTTTCCACGATTGTGTTTAGAAACCATCTGGGTTCTAGGAGTCCATCGAGAATGAGCATCTTGTTTTGAAAATCAATTGGAAACTGGAGTGGCTGTTTCTTTTTAGTCACAAACAAGAGCCACAAAACTATGGCTATTCTATTTTATCATTACTTTGGCATTATAAAAATTAAAAATAAATCTTCAATTTTCAGTTGTAGCTTGAGAGGATTTTAAAAATCTCTACATTTTGTGTTCGTTTCAGACTTGAGACTGTATGAGCCCTGAACCCATTTGAGAGGGATTTCAGACTCAAGGAAACAGCACCTCTCTCCAGTTTCTGAGTAATAAAACTTTGTAGATAGCAACAGATTGAAAGGCTGAATCAGTTAATCCTTGAACTCAGGGAAACCTTGGCCCATATCCTAGATAACGCAGGATGCTGAAAACTGATCAGGCCCAGCCTCACCTCCGCAAACTTCTCTTCTCAGATGCAGCAGCTTTTGAGTATGGATTTTTGAGGCTGGGCCTCACATTGTGTCTCAGCGAATACAGAAGCAAACAGCTTTCTGTAGAGGACATTGTGAAAGGTGGCAAAGGCCAGGCAGGTACTTGTGGCTCAGCTGCCACTTGGGGATGAGGCTGGCAGCTAAGCCAAATGCCAGCCTTTTCAAAAGCAGCCTTTTGATGACACTGATTACATTTCCCCTACCAGAGCCTAGGGCTGATTGAGCAACAGCCAACTTCTCTGGGTAACAAAGAGGAGGGGAAAGTAATCCAAACACAGGTTTTATTATAAAAACCAGGGAGTGAGAGAAGTATGTTTATTCTGTAAGATAACACACCTGCTCAGTGCCCGGGAGGCTCATTTCCATCAGTTGCCATGGCAAACTCGTTATACTTGAAGGCCATGTGGCTTTGTTTCCTTTTGAGATCTGGTCCTTGTCCTACCTTTTCTAACCGCTCCAACACAATGACATGGACTTTGCGACAGCGTAATTGATTTCTTCTTCCCTCTATCAACAGTTCACATTTGTTCGGCACAGGACTAGGTCTGCCTTCTCCTTTGAACTCCTTGCTAACCATGAAGGCATGCTTCAGAGAGCCATCCTCATTAACATTCCAGGTCTCTCTTCCCTTTCAGCAATAAACAAGCCCCGCATCAATGGCCTCCTTCCATCCAGTTTTACAAATGAATGGCTCAGTTCCATGTTTTGCTGCAGATCCAGGTGCCCAGGCGAACAACGAAGGACTAAGAAGCACACAAGAGGGACTAAAAATAGAACAGCAGTTTTGGACACATACCAGAGCAGCTATTTCATCTCAACTTGCTTTGCACACTAAGCCTAATGGGATCCATCAGGCAAGAGTTCTCTCGTGCGTGCTGCCTCCCTCCCTCTCCCCTCACTCCCCAGCTGCCTTCTACCATCAGTGCCTTCCTGGTGAAGGGAGCAAAGGGAGGTCACACAAGGGGCAAGAAAAGTGTGCCCTCATGGTTTTAGTTTACAAGTGCTGAGAGACCTGGGGATTGCAATTCCTTCTTCCTTAAGAGAGTTGCTAGAAAAGAACAGGCAAGCCCAGTGCATAGTCCCTTTTGCCTAGGCACACTCTGACCTAAGACTCATTATTTAATAAAAGCCTCAGTGGCCCCCAAATAAACGTGACCTAGCTTCCTTGAAAAGTTAGGTAGAAAACTCACTTATACTAACTGATCCTGTTAGGGTTCCCACTTGCTTGTCTTGAGGGTAAGAACCAGGGAGGGGGTACAGCTTGGAGTGTGGGTTGTGTGGCATGCATGCATGACTCTGTGAAAGCCACTTACCATCCACCGAATATCCTGTGATTCTGTCTGAAAGCGTTTTCCAACAAAAATGCAAATGTGAGTAATGAAGTTAGGAATATGCTACCCTGGGTAGATACAAGGTCTCCCAGAATGCCAGCTGTGCTGACTGAACAGCTGGGCTGCTTTGTGTTGTTGATGTTTCTCCTGGTCAAAGTGTCCTTCCGAGGCTACTCCCTACCCAAAGGAGAGTTAACCTGACC
Source organism: Thryonomys swinderianus (assembly GCA_004025085.1). NCBI lineage: Eukaryota > Metazoa > Chordata > Mammalia > Rodentia > Thryonomyidae > Thryonomys > Thryonomys swinderianus. The sequence continues at coordinate 25,721 of PVIC010016768.1, read as the reverse complement.
CCTTATTCTCCTATTTCCATAACTATTAGTCCAACAAGTACCACTTGGTAGAGTCTGAAGTGTGAGAGAAAGATGCACATCATGATATTTAAGACTAAAACGCTAGGGGGCATGGTGGCAGATACCTGTAGTCCCAAGTATGTGGGAGGATCCTTTGAGCTCAGGAGTTTGAAGCCAGCCAGGACAACATAGTAAGAACTTGTCTCAAAGTAAATTAAATAAATAAAATAAAACAAAACCTTCATCGTTGATGCTTTGGAGATTGGCCAGACAAATCCAAAAGAAATAGATCTAATAACACATTTGTCTATAAGCTCCAGGAAGGTGTCTAGACCTTTTAAGTTTCACATAATACTAGTAGAAAATATACCAAGCCACTTCAAGAAAATCTGTACTGCATGTAATCACAGCAATAATTAATCCCTGAAGAATTTGTCACAGAGCATGTCGCAGCAAGATCATTTAATCCTCCATTCACCAGAGGACAGGTAGGAGGCACATCTTCCCTCAGACCTCCCTTGTTCATGAAGCTCTGCATCCTTCAGGGAGATACTGGGTCATTTGTCAAGCAAATCTCCCATCCGAACTCATAAAAGTTTTTCATACTCAGCAATCAATATCTACAGTCTGCAAACCAGAACACCTGGGTTCTAGGCTTAGGGTAGACTTGGACAAGTCACAGTTTCTTGGGTCTTGCTTTACTCCCATATAAAATAAAGCTTCCGAGTGTATGATTGTTAGGCTTCTTCCAGACTCAAAATTCCATGACAGAAATAAGTCATCTGGAAGTCTAATTATTTTGGTATTTTCTTTCTTCCTTGTATTTTGTTGCATATTTGGTCAGTGGTCTCATATTGAGCTACTTAACTTGAAAAATTGTACCTAATTCTCCAGAAAGAGAGTAATTGCTTCTTTGTGGGATTTTCCCACAGTATAACCTTCCTCCTTTTCATTTGCTACTAGGAGGTGGGTCTTGCTGATTCTTCTTGGTTCACTAAGAAGAAACAGAAAGATCTTGTATTTTGAGAGACACTTTCTGGATCATTTCCCGATGATCATAGGACTGTGCAATCCATTTGGCAAAGGTGATGGTGACAATGGGGTGTTTGGCAAAGTGGATGGGGTGGCTGACAAAGTGGCTGGGGTTAACAGAAACGCTCTTGGCAAAATATCATGAAACAAGGATGGAATGTTCAAAACTGGGAATTGCATCTCTTGCTAAGATGACTCTGAGAAAAACTCAGTCTTTAAAGAGGTGATTTATTTAATAGAAAACAATGAAAAAGGTATCAACAGCAATAATTTTTCTGCGCAATCAGCTGAGAAACAGTTCATCTAATACCTCAATGGTAACCATTTATCACGATATCTTTGACCAATATAAACTAAAAACAGGCAGGTAGTTTCTGAAACCAGTCTCTAAAATTTGAAATTACACTTAAAATTCTAATTTAGACACTAAATATTAGACAGGAATCTAAGTTACATCTCATACTCCTTACCCTCAAAGTAAATTTAGGACAGAATAAAACCTTGGGGTTGAGTAATTTTTACTAAGTCAACCTTACCCACTTCCACCCCCCACATATCTACAGATGATTCCGCAAGGACCGTAATGGCGTCTAAGTAAACCAAGTGTTAATCTGTGTGTGTGGTCTAAAACAGTTGTTAAAATTCCTTTGATGTTGGTAGATGTCAGATTTCATAAAAACTGTAGGCACCAAGCTGTCATCATTTGCCAGTTGGTTGGTTGTGTGTGTGTATGTGTGTGTACTGTTTTGTTTTGCTACCAATACTACCAGCTGTAATACTTTAATAATTATTGGTGGAACACGAGGCACTTTTCTTTTAACCACCTGGGGTAGAAAGTATTGAAAGAACTAGTGAAGGAGAGCTCAGTCTTTGATGAGAGAACAACACATTACCAAATCTTTGCAGATTGCAACAACTCACAATAAGAATGCTAATGTCATTTATTGTGTGTAGAATCCTTAATAATGGTGTCACCTTGAAACAAGGAAATAAGAAAAGAGAACGGAAATTTGAAGTTTGTGTTCGGGCTGTTTTCCAAAATTTTTGAGTTGACCAAGTAAGAAAGTCAGTTCTGGGCTGGAGATTTAGCTCAGCGGTTCCAGCACCTGCCTGGCAAGTGCAAGGCCCTGAGTTTGATCCCGGTAACCACAAACAGTGCTGGGCGTGGTGTCTCACGCCCACCAGCAATCAATACCACATACCAGTGCCAGGCATGGTGGCTCATGCCTGTCATCCCAGCACTCGGGAGGCAGAGGCAGTAGGATTGCTGAGTTCCAGGCTTGCCTGGGCTACATAGTGAGCTGAGGGCCAGCCTGAACTACAAAGCAAGACCCTGTCTCAAAAAAAAAAAAAAAAAGACATCCACCATGCCAACCAGACCTCTAAGTTACAAAGTAAATTATACTAGTATTCTTTACAATTTCATTAGCAAGCTTTCTTATGAACAATTGACAAATAGTTGTCCTTTAGCCATGATGACATTAAGAGCTGAATTGTCACATAGCAAAATTGAGCCTGGTTTAAGAGATCAGGTGGACAATCAAGGGGAAACAGTTACTCTCAGCCTGCTCCCCCATAACCTATTATCTTGGGCTAGAAAGCCATCCTACCATTTATTTAGATTTTTGTGTATATGTTTTTATATACGTATGTGTTGTTGCAGTTCAGATAATCTATACATATATGTGCATATAGGTATTTCCAAAATTATTAACTGAGGGTATTGTTGAACACATTTTTAAAATTCCTCTTAACAAAACGTACAATTTTTATCTATCAGTTCAAAATAAATTTAATCCAAAAAAGACAATTATGAAAATTAAAAATCAAGACACTCTTCAAAGGATAATTAGAATTTAGGGCCCAGACCTCAGACCTTTTAGAGTCATTAGAGAGATCTCACTTGTGTCCTTTATAGATGAATCCCCTCCATCTCAGAAAAGAGAATGGATTTGCCAAAAGCCACACGGGCAGTTAGTAGAAGGACCAACACTAAAACACAGGTCCCCTGAACCACAACGCTGGCCTGTGTTATACATCCCCTGGCAATTCATACACACATGCAAGTATATGTACATGAATAGTCACACTCTAAGATTTTTGGGGTTCTGGGGATTGAACCTCTTGCACCCTAGCCACGTGCTATACCACTGAACTACACTCTTAGCCCAGGAACACTATTAAGAATCACAGTTGTGTGCTATACAGAGTGGTTTTTAAAATCTCCACTGTGAGAATAAAGTATTCATAATTATGTTAAAAGGGTGTTTAACTATCTGGCTTTAATACAGGGAAGTCTGTTATACTTATCTAATATTATATCTAAGCAGCTTTGTTGATGTCCTGAGAAGCAGCTGCCCATATCATTATAAATTAATACGTTTATCTCGCTTGAGATAAGTGAAACACACTCTTACGAAACAGTAAACATTTTATTATTTGTACATGAAGGAGTTTGGTCTGAGGACACGCAAACATCTGGCTAACTCTTAAACGTAGCCTGTAGCAACAGGAGTGTTTGTGGCCACTTAACATTCGTTGCTGTATCACTCACTGACTTACATTATCTACTCACTAAGCATCAAGAGGCCAGGATGAACACATCAGACTGTTCAGAGAACATGCTGGACATTGGCACTTTCAGCAGATTTTTACAAAGCAGGGAATGCTGAGCAGTCTGTCCAGGGAGGCAGATAAGCTGCAGAAGAGATATTCTGGGGCCTGAAGGTGCCTCAGGGAGGGACCGAGAAACAGTTGCTGACCAGCTTCAAATAGGAGAATGTTAGAAGAGGGTCACCAGTGTGGCATGGACCAGTGATCTTGGCCTGACCAGTATCACAAGGGTACCACCTGAAGGGTGGGCAGGGGCCCCCGGGGAGGAGCCACGTACTCTTCCTCTCTGAGCAGCCGCAGCAGGATATTTTTTTTATTCTTGGGCCAGCTGTAAACGTGAGTGTTCTGAAGCCAGGTGGGCACATGCTCCTGCAGGAGAGAGAGGGATGGAGCAAAGGTCATTAGAGAAAAACCTGGATTCCAGATCCCAGGCTCAGCTCCCAAGCATCTCTGGCTTCCACTTCATGGGCGTTTCCTACCAAGTAACCCTGGGAGTTGTGTTGTTTTGCTTTTGGAAGGGTTTAGCATGTGAAATGGTCTTGGCTTCGGGCGCAAGCTGTAGATCTCATTATGGAAACCACATGTGCACAGCATTTTCTGTCAGTCTCCCAGGCTACCTGCCCTTGGCATTTCAATGTGCTTTTCACCACCCTTACATAAAAGGGGTAGGACAGAGGTCACCCAGAGTGATGTGAATTCCCCTGTGACTTTGGGGGATGGATGCCCAGCCTATGGACTTAATCTAATTCATTATCCTTTCACTCTGGCCTATAGTAGAAGAAACTTAACGGTCTCACCAGGTAAAGGCAGGAACTGAAAGCCCAGGATCCGCAGGACTCAGATTTTTACTGTTTCTCTATAGGGGATGCTCTGCTTAGGCCAGGCAGTTCATTAAAATGGGAAGTGTGTTCAACAGTAAAATGTGCCATGGAATAAAGTAAAGGAGAAAGGAGTGCTGGAGCAAGAATGAAAGGCTTGTGAGGCTTTTCTTGGTTTTGTTTTTTTACACTATCTCACTTTGTAGCTCTGAGCTCACTATGTAGTTCAGGAAAGCCTCGAACTCAGCAATCCTCCTGCCTCTGCCTCCCGAGTGTTGGGTTTATAGCCGTGAACCACAACGCCCAGCATTGTGGTGTGTGGTACTGATTGCTGGTGGGCACGAGTCACTGCACCCGGTATTGTTGTAGGTGGTTTACTGGGATCCAACTCAGGACCTTGCACTTGCTAGGCAGGTGCTGGAAACACTGAGCTAAATCTCCAGCCCCTGAAAGGCTTGTGGTTTTTAAAGAGGTGTTTAAGAAAGTTCCACTGAGAAAAGGAGCACAGACCTAAAGGAGCTAAGGGAGCCAGTTTTGTGTTTGTTCTGTTTAGGCAGATACCTAACCAGTGCAAAGGCCCTGTGGTTGGAGTGTGTCAGGCCTGCTCAAAGGCAACAAGGCAAGTTTGGGAAGAGCAGAGGGAGTGAGAGTGAACAAGTGAGGTCTGGAAGTAGAAGATCCTGTAATATATAAAAGTCCTTGTAAAGCTTTCCTTAGATTCTTTTGGAGACTGTAGGAATTTAGAAGCAGCACCTGGCTTAGGTCAAGCATAAGTATGGAAGATACCCACTGAAAAGGATACAGTAACTGTTTTAAGTTCAAAAACTTTTTTATGGTGGCAAAATGTAAATAAACTCTTTTCTAGGCAATGGTATATAGATGAGACTTATAGCAGGAGCAGTCTGTCCTCAGGTCAGGCAATACGACAATTGGTGAAAGAGGAGTCAAAAATTATAATAAAACTAACTAGAAATTGGTCTGCTTTTTATATAGTCATATTCTATTAATTCTAAATAATTATTCCCAACACCCCCACCCACATTCCACTGACAGGAAATATTATAATTAAGAGCACTCAAGAAAGGGATGATGAAATACACTGGTGTGGGGAAAAGCAGGCCTCAGAGGAGGCCAGAGACACTGGGTGACCCAAAGACCAGCAAGGCAGAGAGAGAGAACAGGAAGGACAGAAGCACAGGGCCATGAAAAGACTCAGCATGCAAGAGGGCACTCTTACATGGTCCATTATGCCCAAAGCATAGGCACAGGGTGATAAGAAAGAAGACTCATGAGTGGCCAGTTTTCTTCCTAGGGGCCTATTATGCTAAGAAAGGTAGGTACGATTGTATAGAGTGGGGAAATGCCACTCAATTTTTAAGCTGAAGAGAGGCAGATCAGATCTACATTTTAGGTGTTCCTTGTGGATAACAGAGCTGTGGATGTCTGTGTAGGTCAGAGTGGAGACGAGGAGACCAACAAGGTGACCCAGCAGTAACTGAGAGCAGGGAGACCTGGGGAAGGGAGCGGGCAGAAGACAGACTGTCCCTCAGCCTTGTGCGTCCCAGTCACGTCAGCTGGACCCTCCCTCATCCAGAGCATAGGCCTTATGCAATCCTGACTCCCAGGGATCCTCCAAGGTGAAGCTCTGGGTCTGAGTTCAGGTTGCTGTGTCTGACTGTCAGTGTGTTTACTTCATCAGCGCCTTCTCTTTGCCAGGCCCAAAACGCACCCTGCAGTGCCCCCAGTTAGTGAGTGTGTCTTCATATCCTCATATGGACCATAGCAGAGCTCGCTTAAGTGACTGCAAATTTAGTTCCTACAGCCTACAGCTCTGAGGAGCGAACCACATGCAACAAAATACTTATCGGGAACAAGCAGCAGCAACAGTGTCCACATCTTAACTCTTACGAGCAAGCAATAAGAAGGATCACTGAATGGTCTCCTCTTCTCATACGTCTTTGTGTGTCAGGGCTACCTGACTGAGAGCCAGGATCCTATCTGATAACATTTTCAAATCTTTCAGATTTGTGCTGCTGAACTGAGTGGTAAAACTTGTTGGCCATCCTGGTGACACTGTCACTGCTAAGGACTGACAAGAGTCAACAAGGTTTTCTGCTTAAAACCCCACGTGGCAAACAAAGCAAAGACTAAATTGTAAGGCTTTCATTTGTTTGGTTGTTTACCTTCTTGGCATTTGGGAAGAGCACAGGGATGAATCTGAAATTCATGCTGCCTTGTTTTATGAACTCAATCTGCATCTGAAACCAAACAAAAATGAAGGTTTAATTTCAGAAACGAGGAGTTGGTTGCACTCACAGTAATGCAGACCCATGTAGTATTCTGATTGCCTCGAGAGGCCACACCCTCAAAACTTCGAGCCTTCTCGTTATACACTGTGCCTTTCACTCATTGCTCAAAAGCCACATTCTGTCGTAGGCTCAGGATTGGACATGCTCCAGAGCATGCTCGTGCCGGCCTGCGTCAGCTCACAGGAGCCAGTTGTATGTGCATCTTCCCAAGTTTGTCTTCAGTGACTGCATATTATATTAGCAGCTTGAAATTTCCCATGGTGAGAGTATTTATACTACGGAAATGCATAAGTGCTACAAATTCAGATTTTTTTTTAAGAGCCGGTTTAGCAAAACAGCACTGGTGCTATCCCTGTCCTCCCGAAGCCAGTAAGCTAGTGAGCAGACAGAACATTACCAAGGGCAGTGTGAAAAGTAGGAACAATGGGGGCTGTCTAGTTTGCTTCAGGGGTTCTAAAGAAGAGTTACAAAGAGGGAGTCATTTGGGCACGGAAAGATTTTGATGGGGAAGGAGGGGGGAGGGCAGGCCCAGCAGAGCACAGAGGGCAGCAAGTCTGGAAGTGTGGCAGTGTGGCAGTCTTGCTGGGGTGCTGGGAATCCGCTGCAGCTGAAACGCAGGTGGGCTGGCAGACAGCAGGACCACGAGGCTAGGAGGACAGTTCTGTAGAGCCCAGTCCTCCAGGCGGGAGATTCCTGTACCAGTTCAGTTCATTCTCACGCTGTGGGGGCTGCTAAGAACTCTTATCAAAATCAGAATTCTCAATAGCAGGGGAATGAGAGACTTCCAAATCCTGAGACCAGTACAAAGTTTCACGCATCTGATAACAAAGAAATGAGGAATTATGTGTCCCTGACCATTGCATCGTACTGGTTTTTATAACAAAGAAGTCTTCATAGTGCATAGTCATAAAAAGTAAAGAGTGCCAAAGTAAAGAAGATGACAGCGGTGATGACTGGTTATTGAAATCACCTTAGAAACCCCTTGTGCTCACACACTCTCTGAGACAAATCTGCCACGAGGTTTTTCCTCACCACCACCTCCCTTCAGATAGCAGAACACAGTGCCAAAAACATATTTTGAAAGGTCCCAGATATTGTGCAACTAAAAGACTTGACCACAACAAAACAGAGTGAGCACAGGAAAGGAAGGGCAGGAGCCAGTCAGTTAAAAGTGAAAGGTTAGCTTCCTTTTTAACTGCTCAGATGATGTCCACTAGGCTACCCCACCTGTTGAAGGACTAGCCAGTGACCGTTCATTTTGACTAGCTCTTATACTACCACATACTGGCTTTCTGTGAGGTTTGCTCTGTGATGCAGTTACCCATGAGTAACTCTTCACTCGTTTTGTCATGCCCAAGTTCTCATCATACCAGGCTTTCTGTTGCCTAGAGGGGCCAAGAACTTAGCCAGGTGGGCACGAAGGTTATATGGCTTATCCAAAACTTTCTGTGATGAGGTCAGATCCAAGGCATTAGTACCCAAGAGCCAAATTTGGAGACAGTTTACAGCTGGCACAGTCAGCCAAGCTCTGAGGTTGAGACTGTTGCTGTCTGGCTTTGCCACACGTCAGCAGAGCCAGACAGGTTTCCTCAAGAAATGACAGGGACCTGGAGCTGTCATCACACCAGCTGTGGGCTACTGGGACTGGCTGTTCTTAGAAACGCAGATAGGACATCCTTCAGTGTCCTGGGAACGTGTAGACGTGCCACAGTCAAGGGATGGCAGCACCCAGAGCCAGCCATTATCTTTTAGGTCAGTTTACTTCTAGAAATGACACCGCCTCTGAGCCCTGCTTAGGTAACACTGGAATAGGAGAGAGATTCCCTTCCTGACTCTTGGCCTTTTTTAACCTCACCACCTTCCTTTTGCTTTTGCTTTTGCTTTTGCTTTGAGTTGGTTGAGAGCACAAATGAATGATCCACACTTGGTGGATGAAGAGAGAGACCCTGAAGGACCGACCAAGAGGGGGCACCCGCTTGCTCAGCTGCCTGTCCTTTTTCTATGCTCCTGAACCATGAGATGGTCCTGGGTCTGCCTTCACTGCTGAAGGGAAGTTGCCTGTCCCGAAACTGCCGGGGGGCTTCCTGTGTTGCTCTCTTCTTTCACTCCCTCCGGCCCACTGCTGCTTGCTGCCCCACATACTCATTTTAGTCAAGATGTGCTCGCTTTAGGATCCTTCCCCTTATGCGCATTCTAGGAGCCTTCCCCTTTATGCGCTGTTACAGCTGAAGTAGAGCTTAAAGGTTTTAGTCCAGAAGATTTTCAAGCCTTTTTAAATTTTAGAATCCTTGATAAACAAACTTGAGAAATGTAAAGCAGCCCCGGGGAGGTGCAGACCCTGAGCCAGCTCCTCCTCTGGGGACACATGGGCATTTGTTAGGACTCTGCAAAGTAGTTCAAAAGTCACAAGTAGAGCTGAGCTTCCTGGTCAAGCTGAAGTGGTCTCCATAGCATCTCTAAAACCATGGAGAGAAGAAAGATTGCTGCGCCATAAACAGCCAGTTCCGAAGTTGGATAAGATTCACGCAGAATGTTCTCAGATACTGACTGGGCTAGGAAAATTTCTTCTAGTTTTTTGGTTCCAACTTGACCAGGCCTAATAGTGCAGCTGTGGTTGTGGAATCTCCCCCACCTCTCATGAGCCCAGAACAAACCCTTGATAAGCACCTGGGAGGCATCACATACTTCACAAACACACTTCATCTTCACAGTACTGTGTCAGAGCCATTTTATGAACAAGGAAACAAAGATTGAAGCATTTGGCCACAGTGACATTAGGAGGCCAAATGTGAACCAAGTCTATCTGATACAACAGCATGTATCCCTCCCATGTTATCCCGGCTCCCTGAAAGGGGAGAGGAAGTGGAGCTTGTTAGCCCATAGCACACACCTCTTATTTCAATACTCTGGAAGGCCAATTACAGGAAGAGTATATGTTCAAGCCCAGCCTGGGCAACTTGGAAAACCCCTGTCTCAAAAAGGAAAAAGGAACGCAAAGTGGGCATCCTAGTGTGAAGGTCCTGGGTTCAAGCTCCAGCACCACATGCACACACGCACACACACACACACACAGAGCAGGGCACAGAATGTGATTCTGGTGCAGGAGCCCACTCTTCACAGGCCTGTCTCGCACCCTTTTAGGACATCACATTTCTGGATAAACAGCCAGGCCAGCAGAGCACTACTTTCTACAATCATGGCTCATAGAGGCCACCGATTGTTCTTCCCTTTTACTGATGGGAATGCTGAGTCCTCTCAGGGGTGTAAAGACTCACAGGGGTCACAGAGGTAAACAGAGCCACAACTGACAACCCCTCTCCTGACTCTGGAGGCCTGGGATTCTTCACCCAGTACCAGGAGGCTTCAGTTGGTCTCCAATGAAGAATTGGCCTTCCTGGAGAAAATACCTGTCCCTAAAGGGCAGGGAGGCCTGTGGTCCCCTCAAGACTCACCATTCGATGGATGTACTTAGTATGTAAACCGTGCTCATCCTCATCCAACTGCGACTCAGCACCTTCCACATCCTGTTTGTATTTGGGGCTGATTGCTACAATTATCATCACTGTTTTCTGTTAATGAGAGGGAGAAAATCATGTTTATAAAGCTGGGAAGTGTGGTCCATTTGGTGACGGCTGTCTGGAAACTGGCCAGCAGGATGATGAGCGTTCTGTGACCTGCTGGAGGGCGGAGGACCAGGCTCCCCCGCTGTGTAAAGCAGAAGGCATCAGCTCCTCAGGCACACTCTGGTCTCCCCTCTTGCTGCCTCCCCACCTGGCTCCTCAAACACGCAAGCAAACGGCTTAGAGAGGAGCTCTCCTGAGAAGATCTGCTTTTGTCCACCGTTTTGTACCACCATCACTAATAAATGTCTAATGACAGCCTGAATGGGTTCAAGTTAGTCTGCATCATGGGTAAAAGGCACTGCAGGCTCAAGGATGAAAAGCCACCCCCCCACACCCACACTGCAGCTAGAGCTGAGCCTTCAGTTACTGCACTCTCCAGTGCCCTGCTTTCTGTGTCTGCATTAGTGCAGTCAGTAGGAGGAGACCCTTCCACACAAAGGAAACATCAGGCTGCAGACAAAAGGAAAAGCTGCAAAATCCCAGCCTGCTGAGACTCCTGTCCCCCACCAACTCCCGCCCAAAGAAGCTGCCGCAGACGCAGACACACTGGCAACAATCAATTTCTATCTTGTTAAAGCACAGAGTGTCTCAGTGGCTAGTATAGATTCTGTCAGTGGAAAACAAATCATGGGGCTGTGAGTAGGCGCCTTGGGGTGGCACGCTCTATAGCCTGCAAGGGTGCCTGGGAAACCTCTCCGGCCCCGTCCTACAAAACACTTGGGGTGGCCTCACATTCAATTGAATTCTGTGGCTCTCTCTCCACTCTCAGCCTTCATTTCCTCCTTTCCTATTCTGGTCTAGAAATTGTTTGCTCTGATTGTTATCAACCACCTGTGTCTGGTTTGACCGTTATTTCCTGCCTGGGCATGTCCAGGAGGGTGACCCCATCTTTCCTTTCCAAGTCTCTGCATAGCTTCCAACAACACAGGCTTTGTTCAGACTTTCTCGGCTTTAGACTTGGGTGGGTATGCCAGGGCTTCTCCCATAGAACACTTCACAAGCTAACTGTTTTTCTTGCCAGCAGATAGCCTCAAAATTAATGGAATATACTTACATCCCGAAGGTAGCGTTCCATCCACTTAATGATATCAATGCCTCGGATTCTATCCTCAAATATGTCAATCTACGGGAAAGAAATTGGGAGGTGACTCTTAATGAGACACTTTCTCTGGATGCAGAGGCTGAGAAAACACAAGAGGCTATATACATTTACAACTTGAAACGATACTAATGCTTTTTGTGGGGAAGGGCACATAAATCCAAAAAGCAAAACAGAATTTTCATAAAATATTGTCTATTTCAACATTTGTAGGCACTTCAGTATTTAATGTCTAGAATTAGAATATAGTGGTTCACACTGAATGGATCTGTGGCCATATAAAAATGTTTCCAAAAGCCTGAGGGACACAGTACACTACCAAATTGATGTAAACCAGGTGTATTATATTTATAGATATCTGAAATTTGGAAGTTGGAAGGGCAAACATAATCCTGCAGTTCTGTATGTGTGGCGTACAAGTACTGAGAGAACGCTGTGGTGCTTTACTTGCATTATTCGGGTCATTGTTATGTTACTACGTCCAGTTTCAGCCTGTACACTTCAAAGGGATTATATGAAACTTGGAGTTGAAGCAAGGAACAGTAGCCAGAACAATCACTGAGATAGTAGGGAAAAGGTTTATGGTGGAAGCCAAGAAGAACTCTTGAGCCTTACTTAGTAAGACTCATATTTAGCATCAGTCTTTGGCTTTGAAGGAGTATTCAAAGAAAAGAAAACTCTAATCAAGTACTTCCTATTTTACAGAAGACCAAGTAGGAATGCCTTTTTAGGCTCAGAGTTGTGTAGTAGTGAGGAGAGAGAGAGGGAGGGAGAGGGAAAAGGGAAAAGAGAGAGTGAGTGTGTGTGTGCGTGTGTGTGTGTGTGTGTGTGTGTGTGAGAGAGAGAGAGAGAGAGAGAGAGGGAGGTACTCCTGCCTGGAAGAGAGACTATGTAGTGGGTGACTCAGAGAGTGGGTCCTTGAGTTGGAGTTATTTGATTCAACCATACTGCTCCAAGATTAACTGTCCTTAGTGTCACTTTACCACTTAAGACTAATCAAGACAAAACTCAGCTATCATTAAGCTTCCTACCTCTTCTTCCTGGGTGACCTGCCTGCTTTACTCCCCTTGTGGTGTTCCCTACTTGCTGAAGTCACAATGCAAACCCCCTGACCTGAGAATCCACTCAGTAACCTCCTCCTCTCTACTTCACCAAACTCTCCCCACTGGAGAAATTTGGATAGTTTAAAATCTGGAAAATAATTACCTGCATCCTTGAGCAGTGAGCACATTATAACATTCTTTCATTTATAAAATGTCTTGAGGCTCTGTAATAGCCCCTCTATTAAATTCGCCTCAAATTCCCCATGAAGTGTTCCATCCAGCTCGATGGGTCCCTTGGGGACAGAGGGTCCTGATGCATCCATAGGAACTTAGCTGTCCAGGATGGGCTCTGATTTCATCTCTAGACTTCACAGGATGAGAGTCAAGGACACATTTAAATTCTGCCTAAATAGCCCCTGATTGTTAAGGTCAAAAAAGCTTGGCTCTTCTCCAGTGGCAATCAGTATATTTGAAAAAGAAGAGAAGTAAAATCTCTGTGGAAATGTTGACCTTGTGTCTTATGCACTGATTTTACGTCACCAATATCATAGAATTTTCTTACTCCAGAAATGAGAAAGTGAAATCTTAGATTCCACATAGCCGTGCAGTTAGGCTGTATAAATTATAAGCATTTTTTTTTTTGAGACAGGGTCTTGTTTTGTAGTGCAGGCTGGCCCTCAGCTCACTATGTAGCCCAGGCAAGCCCCGAACTCAGCAATCCTCCTGCCTCTGCCTCCCGCCTCAAACTCAGCAATCCTCCTGCCTCTGCCTCCCGAGTATTGGGATTACAGGTGTGAGCCACCACGCCGGCACTGTGGTATGTGGTGTTGATGGCTGGTGGGCGTGAGTTACCACGCCCAGCATTGTATGTGGTTACCGGGATCGAACTCAGGGCCTTGCGCTTGCCAGGCAGGTGCTAGAACCACTGAGCTAAATCTCTGGCCCCAATTATAAGCATATTTTAAACTTGTTTACATTCTTATTTTTAAAAAGTTATTACAGAATAAAAAACTTCAAATAAAAATTGTTAAACAGTTCTCTTTTTCTTTTCTTCTAAGTAACCTCTTTTTCCTCCTCTTTATTATTCAGCATTGCTATTCAGCCACCATGAATTTTTCACTACTCAGTATAATTCAGTCTCTCAGTAAATACCTAGGAAAGGCCTCTAGGAGAGAAGTGATCTCAGTTTGAGAAAAGCCAGCCCTCTGAGTAGTAGCCTGTGGAATTTTATTTATCCTAGAGAAAAAAATTACATGGCGTTAAGCTGTGCTTTTTCCGGGGGTGGGAGGAGTATGTGCTGAGATTGCGTGGGCCACAATCACAGTGGACCTGAGCGCTGGACCAGGTCTGCGTCCGCTGCATCAAGGTGTGGAAGGGGAGCGGGGGGGGGGGGGGGGGGGGGGGGGGGGGGGGGGGGGGGGGGGGGGGGGGGGGGGGGGGGGGACCCAGGTTGCCAGGGTTCAGTTTCACCTCAACTCCAGTGCAGAACAAAAGGAGTTTGTTAAGCAAGTAGGTGGCTGTGGGGACTTCCGCAGCTTTCCGCACCACAGGGAACCCAAGGAGTGAAAAAGGGCAAAGGTGCGAAGTACAGCGAGAGCCTGGCCTTTCCTTCAGGCCAGGAGCCGGCCGTCTGTAGGGTCAGTTTAGCACCGTTCTTGCTGTTTGGAGATACGCAAAAAGCTTAGGAGGGGAACATGCTGAAACTTTGGAGAGTTTAACATCTAGAAAATAACCACCTAAATCCATCAACATTTAGTTCAGAATCATGTGAACTTGTGAAACATCAACTGTCCTTTGTCTTATGTTTTTCTTGCCACTGCCCTTCAGCTGTTCCGTTTTCCCTTTGGACAAAATACTTACTGCAGTTTGGAAGCCATTCACCAACAAAAAGTTCACGAATTTCACCACCTCCATAGCCGCGTCCATGGAATAAGTGATAAAGACTTTGCCTAAGAGAAAAATTTCACACTTATTAGAAATTAGTTGAATTATTATTCTATTCTACACAACACTTCTAAATCACATAGTGTCTTGTCCATGTTGAAAGGGAAACCTCGGGGTGAAGTGCTGGGGCCTGCTGTCCTCAGGGCACAACTCTTCCGGCCAGGGCGCCTGTCCCATGAGTGCAGACTGCTCGGGGGGAAAGGAAATCAGAAGAAGACAGGGCAGCAATGACAGGAGACAATCCTCGGTGGTCTGCGAAACCACATGAAGTATTAACAACTAAAAACTCACTGCCTTGAATTTGCAGTCCGTATACTCAAGCCACAGATTGGTTTCTTAAAGACATTTATTTGACTTGGTACCCAAGAAAAATATTCTCTCAGCAGGCCAGGAAGCCAAAGCTTGCTAGGGGACCGCACAGTGGTGTCCTTTTTTGATCTCATGATGCTCTCCCTGCCTGAACTCCTGCCTGACAAGTGGGGGGGTGAGAAAGCAGTTTCTTGTCCCCCCTGCTTCCACTCATCTACTCGGTTTTGGGGAACAGCCAGGAAGTAGAGTAACAAACACCCAGGAATGCTGGTATAACTTCAGTAGCTTCAGAGAGACAGAGGCTTCCTGGAGAGACACCACCTCAGGGCAGTCCAACACCACAGACCCCTCTCTCATCCAAAGCCCCACTTGGAGCTGCAGACAGTGCTACTTGGACGAGCTGGCCCCCGCCAGGACAAGAAGCAGTGTTTTCTTAGGCTATAGTCTTTGGGGAAATTATCTGGCTGGCAGTTTAATGTGAGACGTGAATGATCTCTGTATGTTGACTTTTTAAAAAATGATTTTGATACATTTTATATGCCCATTATGATCACAATCAACACTGAGAATTTGTACCAGTCCTCGATACAACTTAATTCTCATTTTTTTCCCATTCCTTGCCCTCCCTATGACCTTCATAACCTATATACAGGAGCTTTGTTTCCTTTTTTACCATCACATGTTTCCTTTCCTTTCTTTACCTACCGTTACCTCACCTTTTAGTGTTGAACAGACCAGGTAAAATCTCAAGGACTCTCCTGGGGCGGAAAGTAGGGAAGAAAGTGGGCTGAAGAAGAAATACAAGTTTAGGTGTATTTATCTCTGCTTAGATCTGTTTTATAAAACAGAGATCTTGCAAACAGAAGTGTGTATAATGGCCATGTTAACTCAGGTAAGCAGACAGGCATATTGATGGTACTCGGTTTATTTTCTTCTTCATATTACTATTCACCCAAACTAATGCTATTAGTCACCTCAACTTCCTGTGTACCTGCCTGGAGGCAAGTTTACCTGAACCGTATAGATTACGATAAGTTAAAACCTACAGGCTGACATTGGGGCGTTTTTATGCATCATAGAAAAATCTCAAAAACTGATAAGATTTAGACTTTTAGAAATAAAAATTAAATAAAAACGATGAGTGCTGGGCATGGTGGCTCACGCCTATAATCCCAGCACTCGGGAGGCAGAGACAGGAGGATTGCTGAGTTCAAGGCTTGCCTGGGCTACATAGTGAGCTCAGGGCCAGCCTGGACTACAAAGCGAGACCCTGTCTCAAAAAAAAAAACAACTACAACAAAACGATGGATCATTGTCACAGAAATATTTCAGAGTCATAATGATAGAAGAGCACAGATCACCCAAAAGAAATTAGCAGATTCAAAGGGCTCCATGTTAGGTTTGTCCCAGTGTTTCCCAGATTTGGAAAGAAATTATGAAAATTACCTGAGCTTCTCTAGGAAGCAAAATGGATAATAAATTCACAAATAGTTGCTGTTTTTTTAAGATTTCTGAAACTAGCTATCCCGACTGACCTTATTCTGAGAACATTTTGGTGACATTTCAACATTTCTGTTTCTGGCAGCAAAATATGGAAAAACAATCATCACCTGACACTTAGTTGAATGTTTCTTTAAATAAAGTCTTAGTTTGCCTTTGGTTGTGAAGCAGCATGGAGAATGTGAGATTGTTTTTTTTTTTTTTTTTCCCAAACAAGATTGCTCATTCCTACGGGAAATGACCTTGTTCTTGATAGCTGCCGCTAATTTATGGTGGGACACTAGGTTTCTGTCCACTGCCACATAGACATCCAACCAATTTACCCAGGGACAGGTCCACTCAAGAGCGTCATTGAGAAGAGGAAGAAAGCATTGGGGTTATTTGTTGTAGGATTATGTGTTGAAGAAAATCTAGCGGTAAGCAGTTTCTGAGCATTGCTGGTGGTATCAGAATCACTGAAAACAGTCATACAAAATGCTGGTTATTTTTCAAGTGAAAGCAAGAAAATAAATCTTTTTTTAATTGCATATGTGAGAAATATCTAAGGTTGTAGATAAATGTTCAAGAAGTGTTTTCAAAGTACAAAACCTGACAAGAGAAAGGCGAACACTGCATGGCAAACTTACGCAATTCTTCTGGCAAACTGCTAGTTTTCAGAGTTCTCCGGGCCAAAGGGTTACTAGGGGGTCTCGGTCCAGCAAATGGGGTTGGAGCCTGGGGAACCTGTGGCCTCAACCCCACAGCATGTTCTGAGGACTCCTCAGGGGCTCCCGTGCCAGCAGGTGGCTGGTGATGCAACTGGTCCCTGCAAAGCAAGATATTTACAGTGATTTTTTGTTTTTCTACAAACACATACCTTGGGGGGACAGAACATCTTTTAAAATCATGGGGAGAAGCAGCGACTGATTTCCCTCCTCTGCCTCCATTTCCTATCTGACACAGAAGAAAGAGGGATGTTCCATGGAGTTTCTGTCAGCAAGCAGTTCAGCTGGCTGCCATATGTAAGTTCTTGCGTTAGGGGTCGGAGAAGGAAGCAGGATTTGATTTCTGTATTGAAGAACTGTCTAATTGGAAAAATAAGTCCTGTACAAAGGGCAGGGAAGGTCACCAACAAACAGAGTAGAATGACGAGGGACGTAGGCTGATGTTGTAAGCATTCAGTTTAAAAAAAAAAAAAAACGACTTGTAGCTGATGATAGTTAAGATTTAATGTGTAAAAAAGTTTAAAAGCCCATAAAAGTATTCATGTTGCTAATATATGGATGAAAGTCTGATTAAAAGAAATTTCTGTCACACCGAGAGACGGTGTCTTTGTTAGTATTTTGTCAGTATTCCCTTGAGCTCCCTGTGGGGAATGAACAGTCAAATAAATGTACTGTGTGAGATCTGGAAGGCTGAAGGAAATGAAAATGATACTGTGACACTTCTTACAAGGCCAGCAGTCATGAGGTGCTAAGTTTTCCTCAGAAGCATCCCAGCGTCCCATGAACAGATTCCTAAATGTCAAGGGTGAGGCACGGGTATCCCACTTTTGCCATCCTGGATCTAGGAGGTGCTGAATAGATCCACCAGGCGCCGCCCCCAGCAGCGTCAGCTCCCCGCCCCCACCTTCCGGAGTGCGCCAGGAGTGCGGCCGCCTCCCTCCCCGCGGGCAGCTCAGGCGGTGGGCTGGTTCCCTGAAGCTCTGTGCACAGCTTGCTCCTCCAACCTCCAGTCACTCTGCAAGCGCCCCGTTCTCTACATTAAAACCTTCTCTGCCTAAAACAGCTTTCTGAAACGGAGTCCCGACTGGTGACTGAAACTGTACCTGCAAAGTTTAATTTCATCAAAAACAAATCTGGCCGGGCGTGGTGGCTCACGCCTGTAATCCCAGCACTCCAGGAAGCAGAGACAGGAGGATTACTGAGTTCAAGGCTTGCCTGGACTACATAGTGAGCTCAGGGCCAGCCTGAACTACAAAGTGAGACCCTGTCTCAAAAAACAAAAAAAACAACAAAAAAAAACAAATCTGAACCAAAATGTAACCATACACTAACGTTTCTAGAATCTGGGTCGTGGGGGTCATAGATAGGATGCTTGTTGTTTGTTGTATGTTTGACCTTGTTTCATACTGAAAAAATTTTAAGTGCCTTGATTAGATCTATGTATATGCCCAATTTTTGTACATTATTGCTTATGCTTTCATGTTTTTACTCAAGGATAATAAACGATTATTATGATCTTAAATAACAGGATTTAAAATAATATCTAAATAATACTATATTTATAAAATATGAACATTTAAGATTATTTTCTTTTATATTTGTATTAACACAGATAAAATACCTACAAAACATACCTTCATCTAATGGAGATTCTTTTCCTTATTTTTCTGATTTAAGCCCTTTTAGATCCAAAATTGCTTTGTTGTTATATAAGATGTTCTAAAAGACTTCCATGTAAGAACTGTAGCATGGACATTAATGACAGAGTAAACTTTCTGTATTAAAGTTCTCTTTCAAATCAATATGAGGAGAATTAACTTCTTTACCTGAACTGATTTTTCATTATCCTACGATGATAAAATAATTCCAGGAGACCACAGCAGGTTTAAATTGATCCTATAAAACCAATTATTCTGTACTATCTTTGCAACTCTTTTGTAAATCTAAAGTTATTTCAAAATAAACTTATTTAAAGACTTCCAATTGCTTCCCCTATTTAGCATCAAAGTTATTTCAGAATTCATAAAGATGTTCAAATTTTGTTTCTTTATCATCTTGAACTATGAGACATTTCCTCTGTAAAAGTAATTATCTTTCTATAAAATCACATTTTCCTTAATTCTATTACTGAGAATTTATGTATTTTTTTGTTTAGGAAAAACAAGGGACCTGTCTGGAAAGAAAATATGAGGGTTTATAGACGTTGTAAAAGGGAAAACAGGCATGTACCTTATTTACCATTGTTAAAATGGACTTTAAAAAAAAGCTAATTTCTAAGTTCTGTATTTATATCTGAAAACTTCACTTTAATAGTGTCTTTGCGTCTCATTCTGTACTACTACAAACAGAATAGTTTTACTCTGTTTATGATATGCAAAATTGTACATGAGCTAGAGTAAATGTTTCACCTACTTTCTTTCCGAGTCATCAATTAGTGAGCTCTGTTTACATGAATCCTTATATTTTAAACCCATAAATTAAGAGAAAAGAAAAATATGAAGAAGGGTCAAAAGAGCAGTAAGGAGAGTGCCGGGCGTGGTGGCTCACGCCTGTCATCCCAGCACTCGGGAGGCAGAGACAGGAGGATTGCTGAGTTCCAGGCTTGCCTGGGCTACAAAGTGAGCTCAAGGCCAGCCCGAACTACAAAGTGAGACCCTGTCTCAAAAACAAAAAAAAAAAAAAAAGAAAGAACAAGCCTGGTGGCTACTTGGTCCCTTTCTGGCTTTCTGACTGGCCAATCATCTCTTCCCTTTGCTCATCTTCCTACCACAATGCCATTAACCTAAACATAGGAAGGTATGGAGGTTGGACTTTCTCAACTTCCAAAATTGTGAGCTAAATAAATATCTTACCTTGATTAAGTACCCAGCTTCTGACATTTTATTATAGCAGTGGAAGACACTAAAAATTAAAACAACTGAAGTCAGGAATTGTTTTTCTGGAAGAAGCTTAGGGGAGGCCCAATAGTAGTATTCAACCTGTGTGAACGTTTTTAGTAGAAGACAAAATAACAAGTTCTGTTTTTAATTTTAAATTCCCACTGGAGAGTAATTAAATTGAAAGATTTAAGGTAAAAAATAGCTTTAATCCCAGCACTCGGGAGGCAGAGGCAGGAGGATTGCTGAGTTCGAAGCTTGCTTAGGCTACATAGTGAGCCCAGAGCCAGCCTGAACTACAAAGCGAGACCCTGTCTCAAAAAAAAAAAAAAAAAATAGCTTTAACCAAGAAGAAGCTAAGATATAAAGAACTTGCTAAAAGTGGAAGTCAGTCATAGTAAAAATAAAAATCAATTGGGCCGGAGGGTTAGCTCAGTGGTTCCGGTGCCTGCCTCGCAAGCGTAAGGACCTGAGTTCGACCCCCGGTTACCACATATAATGCTGGGCGTGGTGGCTCACGCCTGTAATCCCAGCACTCGGGAGGCAGAGACGGGAGGATTGCTGAGTTCGCGGTGGCTTGCCTGGGCACCATAGTGAGCTCAGGGCCAGCCTGAACTACAAAGCAAGACCCTGTCTCCAAAAAGCAAAAAAAATAAAAAATAAAAAAATAAAAATAAAAATCAATTTTGTGAATTAAACATTCAGATAATCTGAAAGTAAATGGAGATGTAATTTACAGAACATCTTCAGAGCTTTCCCTTGAAGAGAAGTTTGACCAGTCACCAGAGACTTTATGTGCTGGTAAAGAGACGCTTGTCAACCAGCTTCTGTTTCCTTCTGGCCTGGATATTCTACTTGCTGTGTGCTTGTCACTGCCTGGGTAGCAAACCTACAGAGAATTCCGATGCATCTTGGTTTCACTGGCACAGTTTTTCCTCACGTTAGAAATGTGTAGAAATTGGGCCTGTTGTACTTACTGGTACCTTGGAAGCCCTGGAAAGGAACAATCTCTCCCTGTAGGCCTCTCTTCTTGGTTCTGGGGGCTGGGATAATTCAGCATGACCTTCTGCACTGGGTACAGCCCTCTCGCGGTTGCTCCAGGGAGGGGCTGCCCAGGCAGAGTGGGCCGGATAACTTGCTGGTAGGCTGCTCGAGGGTAGTCATGGCCGTCTGTGGGTAAAGATAAGAACAGGGAAGACTGACAAGCTCCTTTGCATAAAGGTGAAGTAGGCTCAGCGAAAATTTTTGTCTGCTACCAATGGAAGGGTGAAGGTATCTATTACCAGTTCCATGACTGTCAGCAGATTTCTGTACTTGATAGTTTTCATAAAATTGATTTACTTGTTTTCCAAATAAAACATCTATGAAGTCATGATTTTGATATCTCTAATTAGACAATACAAGAACTTTTTTTTTTTTTTTTTGAGACAGGGTCTTACTTTGTAGTTCAGGCTGGCCCTGAGCTCACTATGTAGCCCAGGCAAGCCTGGAACTCAGCAGTCCTCCTGTCTCTGCCTCCCGAGTGTTGGGATGACAGGCGTGAGCCCGGCATTGTAGTATGTGGTATTGATTTTGGTGGGCATGAGTCACCATGCCCAGCATTGTATGCGGTTGCTGGGATCGAACTCAGGGCCCTGCGCTTGTAAGGCAGGCACTGGAACCACTGAGCTAAATCTCCAGCCCTACCAGAACTTTTTAAAACTCTACACAGACTCCTATTTTGATAAGATACTTAGGATAAGCCAAGTGGGAAGAGCCTCTCTCATGCTACCATTCCTACCACAATATCACAAGTATCTAACACTGAAGACTAGAGGAAATTCCCTATGATAGATATGGAGTTGTTGTTTTTGCCTTTCTTTTTCCCAGAGCTGGAATGCATATGTGCACGCATGCACACACATACACACACACACACACACACACACACACACACACACACACAGCTACTCCCTCCTAGGAAGAAGTAAATGAATGAAAACTTGGCTGTTTCCCTCTAGCCAAACTGGCAAATATCTTTTGACTTCCACAGTTTCTTGCTAAAGCCTATGTGCACGTGGTGACATGGCCGTTGAAGAGAACAGGGATTCAACTGAAGCTAGGGCCAGCAGGGACTTATGTGAATGTGTATTCTGTGAGGAAGTTGGGCCCAGCCAGCCGCAGGAGCACCAGGTCCCAGAGGAGAAAAGGCAGCTTTGTCCAACCAGGTGAAGAGAGTTGCAGAGGAGGGACGCAGGGAACCTAGGCAGGGTGAGAGTGCGGGGCCTGAGGGAACTGCCCAGGCCCTGAGTGGTGAAAGCAGTGGGAACTCTGAGAAGCACAAGGAGGCTAGAAACAGAGCAATCTGAGGGGCATGACTAGTCAGGACAGGAAGGACTCTTGTTTAAAATATGTTTACACTGGGCTGGAGATTTGGCTCAGTGGTTCCGGCGCCTGCCTCACAAGCGCAATGGTCCTGAGTTCGATCCCCAGTAACCACAACAATGCTGTGCATGGTGAGGAGGCAGAGACAGGAGGATTGCTGAGTTCAAGGCTTGCCTGGGCTACATAGTGAGCTCAGGGCCAGCCTGAACTACAAAGTGAGACCCTGTCTCAAAAAAAAAAAATGTCTACATATATTTTTTCTCATTATAAAAGCAATAATCGGGCTGGGGATTTACTCAGTGGTTCTGGGATCTGCCTTGCAAGTGCAAGGTCCTGAGTTCGATCCCAGTACCACAAACCACAATGTCAGGCATGGTGGCTCACACCTGTAATACCAGGTTGGGAGGCAGAGTCAGGAGGATTGCTGTGAGTTTGAGGTTTGCCTGGGCTACATAATAAGCCCCGGGCCAGCCTGAACTACAAAGCAAGACCCTCTCTCTCAAAAAAAAAAAAAAAAAAAAAAAAAGGAATAATCACATTTGTCAGCTGTGTAGGTAGGGCACATGTAGAGAAGTACAATGAAATAAAATTGGCAGGTAAGGAGGAAAGTAGTGAGTCAGGTAAGTTGGAACCAGAATAGAGGACAACAATGGAGGAAAGAATTTTGTCGTTAGTTTGATAAGCAGCCAGGCCCTATCAGTGTGTGTGCCAGTGTGTGTGTGTGCCAGTGTGTGTGTGTGTGTGTGTGTGCACTTTAGTGTGGCTGCGTCCAGCTTCCCATGGTCATGACCCAAGGAAACTTGGTTAAGTGACCTTGGTAATATGCCCGAGTGACTCTCTTGTCCTGGTCACATGCTCTAGAGTCAGTATATTGTCTTTGTTCCTAACATTGGCTGAGTCCTTCCTGCCATACTTCCTCTGGCAAAAATGACCACGCTTCTCTAACCCAGGTTATCTCCTAGCTCTTCCCTGTAACCCTCGCCCTGCTATTATGTAGGCCTGGTCATAATAAGTAGAAGAGCTTCAAAGAAAGGGAGAGCAAAAGGCAATGGAACCAGGCCTATCCCAGTGGCTGGCTCCTGAAGGAATCAGACTTAGAGGGGAAGAGTGGGGAGACAGGACCACAGATAACTCTATAGTCCCAGTCAAGATTCATCACACAAGTTTTATTTTTCCAGCATTCTCAGGACAGACAGTTTACTAGGAGGGGAGGGATAGGGTCTAGATTACCAGATGGAATTGGGAGCAAAGAGCAGATCGCAACCACGCCCTCAGCTAGAAAGAACAGAAATGACACTACTATTGGGTCACTAGGGAAGGGCCATCCCTGCTTTTAAAGTTAGAAACTCAGCCGTAGACTTAACCCTCCAGAGAATGGTCACACTCCAGATCCACACTATATGACTACGTTCCCTGCGCTCCTTAATTTTTTTCTCCTCGTCGCTGTCACCAGCTCACCAAACCCTAGTTTCACCGTGAACATCCAAGCTGATCCCACCCTCTGGATTTACCTCCTTCTCTATCCACAGTGCCTTTGCCCTAGATTTTCATAGACCAACTTCCCGTCATTTAGGGTTCGGCTCACCTGCAGGTGGACCTGTTCAAAAAGACCCACTAGCCTTCTTCCATCCTCTATTTTATTTTCTTCGTCATCCTTTTGTTTTGCTTTCTGGTTTTTTTGTTGTTTTTGTTTTGGGTTTTTTTTGGTGGGGGGGGGGTATGTTTTGAGACAAGGTCTTGCGATGTACTTCAGGCTGACCTGGAGCTCAGTGTTTCTCCTGACCTCCCTAGTGCTCGATGCTAGCTGTTTCCCTTTTCACTCGTACCAGAGGTTTGCTTAGCAGGACTTGCTGTATCACTGTGCATAGGACCACTGTGCAGGCCAGGCTCAATAAATGAATGAAGGGCCGGAGGATTAGCTCAGTGGTTCTGGCGCCTGTCTCGCAAGCGCAGGGTCCTGAGTTCGATCCCTGGAAACCACATACAATGCTGGGCGTGGAGACTCACGCCCACCAGCAATCAATACCACATACCACAGTGCCGGGCTTGGTGGCTCACGCCTGTTATCCCAGCACTCGGGAGGCAGAGGCAGGAGGATTGCTGAGTTCGCGGCGGCTTGCCTGGGCTACATAGTGAGCGCAGGGCCAGCCTGAACTACAAAGCGAGACCCTATCTCAAAAAAAAAAAATAATAATAATAAATGAATGAAGCCTGGGTGTGTGGTTGACCTGCATGTGGAAGAGAAGACACTTCACAATGCACCGGGTCTTGGGGCTCCTACATGTCTATTACTCACCTGCTATACTTTTTAAATTTTTTTTTTAATCAATCCCCACTCCCGAAATAAGGAGAAAGTAAAGGTCCAAAAGGAGAAATTGCCTGTGGCCTTGAAAGCTTTTCCAAGGACCTGAAAGAAATTCAAGTGAAGTTTTTAATGTTTGGAGCCATTTTTGCCTCGCATATCCATTAATGAGAGACTAATAATGTTATATTTGCTTAAAAGGACTATCAAACAATAATCATAGGGCTTGTTTCTTTTCCAGAAAGCGGATGTTAGTGCTGTTAATCAAAAGCCTTTGAATCAAGGTCATATGATTTTTAACAGATTATTTCCCCCCCCCCCGCACAACATGTTTTTGTCTCATAGCAACAAATCATATCATCAAAATCACTAAGGCATGTGGGCTAAATGTTTGATTAGCTGTAACTTTCATTTCTGAAATGGCCACCTGTGGTAAAACAAAAAAAAACAGTCATACCAATTTATGTGAGAGATGAAAATGATGTACCTCACTGATTTTTAAAGTCAGGGTACTCATAGTATAATCTTTGCTGTTCTTTCATTGTTTAAAACAAAGAAATATTAAACATCAGAGGTTCAACCACAATAAGACCCCTCCTTTTTTTCCCTACCAGTGGTAGGACCCAGGGGCTCACACATACTACGCAGATGCTCTACAACTGAGCTACAACTCCGTCTTTTTGTTGCGTTTTGATACAATATCTCAATTAGTTCCTCAGGCTGGTCTTGAACTTGTGCTCCTTCTTACCTAAGTCTCCTAAGTGTGGAGT
Source organism: Thryonomys swinderianus (assembly GCA_004025085.1). NCBI lineage: Eukaryota > Metazoa > Chordata > Mammalia > Rodentia > Thryonomyidae > Thryonomys > Thryonomys swinderianus. The sequence continues at coordinate 415 of PVIC010016768.1, read as the reverse complement.
GGCTGGGATTATAGGCAGCTTGTGCCTGCACAGCAATAAGATTTTCCTTTTGTAAATGGAATTTGACTGGTTTTGCCTGAAAATGTGGCGGTTTGTGTGCAAAAGTTGCTGAGTAAAAAGTATATTTACTAGGCAATAATTATCTCTTTATTTTAATCACTGTGTTCCATTATCAGGACCAAGGCTGCTGCTAGTTTAGTTGGACACTATATAGAGGAATGATTAACGGTGACTGATTGTTGCTGTGTGTCAAATAGCGTACTGGGGTCCTTATTCAGGATGACAAATCCTTTTCTGTTTTCCTAGATAGTTGAACTCAGAATAAAACCCGAATCCCTCACCATATCCTCTCGCGTCACTTTCTCTCCCTCTGCTCCCCTTCTCCAGCCTTGCGGCCTTGCTCTCAGCACGACAA
>PVIC010016767.1:0-33517 GCA_004025085.1 Thryonomys swinderianus | reverse complement strand
TTTACTCATTGAAAAATCCTAATTTTCCTAGCGCTGAGAATGAGGGCACCGAGTCAGCGGTGCCCAGAGGAAGAGCGGCCCAGCCTGCGTCTGGCTTGCTCACAGTGCAGCCCAGCTGGTGATAGAGCCAGGACTTATGTAGAATTTGGAACCCCGAACTTGAGGCATAATTGTGACTCTGCCTTTAAGAAATTAAGTTAACTTCTCTGCTTCAGGATCCTAATTGGTAAACTTGGGGAAATAACACTGGGGCATTACATAGGAGTTATATGAAGATGAACCATAGGAACACTTTAACTCTTTTCACAGACATCATGTGAAAAGCATATTAGTGCTATAACAGATGATACAGTAAACATGAAAATATTCATACAAGTAAATAAAAGCCCACTTTTTTTTTTTTTTTGAGACAGGGTCTTGCTTTGTAGTTCAGGCTGGCCCTGAACTCACTATGTAGCCCAAGCAAGCCTCAAACTTAGCAATCCTCCTGTCTCTGCCTCCCGAGTGCTGGGATGACAGGCGTGAGCCACCACGCCCGCACTGTGGTATGTGGTACTGATTGCTGGTGGGCGTGAGTCACCACACCCAGCATTGTATGTGGTTACCAGGGATGGAACTCAGGACCTTGCGTTTGTGAGGCAGGCGCCGGAACCACTGAGCTAAATCTCCGGCCCAACCCCACTTTAGTATATGACATTAAAAATATTATCTATGCATCTCTTTTCAAGACTTCATTGTGAACCCATAGTAATGCAACTGTTTTGATGATATGATTTTTTTTTTTTAAAGGGAAAGTAGAAAATAATATTTCCTCTTTGTGGTCATTTATGAAAAAATCTTTTGGGAGAGGCTGCTGTTATTAAGCACTGAGCAATAAAGACAGATGGAAAAGTGAAGCAGATAACAGCCTCAATGTTTACACAGCTTACAAATGTATAATAGATTATGTCAAGTCCCTGAGTAAAAGCTATTTACAAAGCTACTTCACTACCAATGTTTTCCTTTGTGTCATCTGGAGATATGGCTCTGGGGATAATGGAAACTCTGATAGAATCGGAGAGTTATGGAACCTACACAAATGCTCATTTACATCCCGCATGCTCGGTCCCCACAGCAGCTCCACGAGCCCTTCTCTGTGAACTGTACCTATGACACTGTCCTGTGGTCTCTGCTTACAACTGTGCTCTAAAGTAAGACTTTACAGGTACGTGCAGAGCAATCTGAGGAAATTTTTTATTGCTAGATCTTCATGAATTCTGTTCAGTCTTTTGTAACTGCCTCAGCCACACTGAATTTGCATTCATCAGTAGTCTCCAAAGGTCCCAACTTCTTTTTCCTGGAAACAGCAGCTTTCCTTCCTACATTTCCATTTCATCAGTTATGTAATATTCAGTTAAATTGCGTCCCCAAGATGGTAACAAGTTCGGTCACTGAGAGGTGCTGGGTAGGCAGGAGTTATTGGCCATGGTCCGCAGACAGCCAGCACGCTCCCGGGAGCAGGCTGCGGGTTCACAGGAGAGTGGAGACTGGTCAGCTCAGTAAGCGGAGGAGGGTACTAGAGAGTACCACTCAGAAGGGAAGGCGGGCACAGAGAGAAAATCCCTGTGTAGTTCTGGGGCTGCCATTTAAGGTGCCCCAGTGTGTGGTTATGCCAGCAGAAACGTGATCTTCCGGCTTTGGAGGCTTGAAGTCGCAATCGTGATGTCAGGCAGGACTAGCGGAGAGTCTCTCTAGATACTGTTCTTCTCTGTTGCTCGCTGAAAATCCTTCACTCCTTGGCTCTGAGACATCGCCATCTCTGCCTCCATACTCACTCGGTACTGTCCCCTTGCCGTCTCTCTGTGCCCTGATTTCCGTCTTCCCTGAGTGCACTGTTCAGGGTTTCCTGCGGTGTGCCCTCATCTTAATTTCTGGCATATGCAGAGACCCCTGTAACAAGTTCGGTCACACTGAGAGGTGCCGGGTAGACAGGAGTTATTGGGCAGAACCTTCGTGAGGTTTGGATTTAGTAATACAGCATATTGACTGAGCCAGTAAGTGTCCCCCTCAGCTTTGCCATATTCTCCTGCGCTTCCCTTCTGTGGTTATAGCCAAGAAAATAAACTATTAAATGCTACTGTAATTTAATTATAAGATCTTAGTTCAAGTTCCAGTTTACACCTTGCTTTTTGAACAAACTGGGGCAGTTCTAGACCCTATCTTGTTTAAAAATAGGAGATGAATAATAGTTATAATAATGATTACTATTATTTTTGTTTGGCAAAGATAGTCATTCTAATTATGTTTTTGCTTGAATTTGTTGAAATTAACTTGTAGCCTCAGAATGTACAATCAAACCACCGTCCCTTTTCGAATCAATGAGATTTGTGTTAATTTCACAAATTAGATATTGATTCATCAATAGTCAAAATTGACGGAAGGTTCATAATGTTACTTGACTGGGAAGAGAAGACAGATGCATATTTCTCAGCCGTCTGTGATTGATGCTGACGAAGTGTGTAGACTTCTCATCTGCAGTGACTGAAACTTCTCTGCCACCTTTGTCCTGACTCATGACTGGGGGCGTGGCCAGCGTGTGAGGAGCACTCGTGGGACAAGCGGACCATTGTGATGCTGAGTATGTTTCCAGCCGAAGGGAGATGGAAATTCAGGGGTCAAAAAAGGAATAAAATGGTGAAGGCATTCTGAGAATCAGTCGTGCTCTGCCCTGACACTGCAGAAAGGAAGACAGGGAGACATCAAAGTGCTCAGGATAAACTAACAGGGCTGAGGGAGACGTGAGACTCCTCAGGACAGGAAGGACATGTTCTCCAGTCCTGTTCTTGGGTCTGCCACTTACTTGCTCTGTGGACTTGGGCCAGGCACTGTCCCCTCTGGTCTCCGTTTCCTAATCTGCAAAATGGAAGTAATATATTCCTGCTGTGAGCACTAGATGAGATGGCGCAGAGGGCACTCTCTGTGAAGTGTAAAGGGCAGGTGTGCTGGCACACTGCTCCTCACCTTCCTACCCAGAACCAGGGTCATCGAGGCAGCAAACCAGGGCACCTCACGGAACTCTTGAGTGTGGTCTTCCACACTTCATGTTCCACAGCACGTTTATTACCTCATCCCAAACTGTTCTCCCCCTGAGTTGACACTGGTGGATAATTATATTTTTCTGTACTGGGAGAAAGAATATAAATCTTTACACAGAAATAAATTTACTTATGAAATATTTGATAATTTAAGTGGCATGAAATTGGTGGCACTATATAGTAGATTAAACTAAAAAAAAATTTAAATGACTTACATTGATAGCTTCAGTCTCTACCCATATGTCAGATATCATCTTTTTCTAGAAGTTAATACAGTGAAAAAACTTCAGAATTATACAATAAATAAATAAAACTAAACATTTATTAAGAAGTAGTCATTGACACCAATTTTAGCAGAAATGTAAACTTTTTACCAAAGTTAATCAAACTAGTTTTCTATGCCTTTAATGTTTAATAACCTCATGTTGTTCTGCCATCCTTACCCCCAAATATTCTTTATACAGACTATCACTACCACATCAGAAATAAAAGTGAAGGTTTCCCCTGTCCAGTTATGATTCTGATGGAGAGTCAGGTGGTTCCACCTTAGCTGAGCCTGGGTGGCACTGCTGGGGGTTGTACCTGCTGTTGCTGCTGCCTGTGATATTATACTTCTGTCATTTCAGACTTCTTGAATTTAAACTGTTACATTCTGTGTGTAGATATGGCGTGGGATTGCAGCAGAATTATCAAGTGACATTTCCTGAATAAACATAAGAAGAAATGGTCTACACAAGAAGTTCAGTTGAGAGACTTGAAAATCTTTTTTGTTCTAAAAAAATGTAGTTAGTCTCAGTCCATACACCAGATGGGGGGCAGAGAATGTTCCATTACCCACTGACCAGTTCCCAACCCTGGTTGTTGTTGATGATGATGATGATGATGATGATGATGGTGATGATAAATAATGCTGACACTAAGGAAGTAGAAGATATCGTCCAAAGTTATTTTCATAAATTAACTCACTTCATCCTCACAACTGGCCAAGAAGCAAGTGCCATTGTATCTGGAATTTCAGATGAGGAAGCTGAAGCACAAGGAAGCTGAGAGCTTTCCCTTTTGTAGTGTAACTGGAACCCTGAGCCCCTAGTTCTTCGCTGTAGTACTGCTCCAGCCCTTGTCCTTCAAGGACAGTGTGCACTCTTGCTAGAGAATGTGCACAGTTCAGCCTTCAAGAATCTCTCACGGGCACATATGAGACAGCTGTGTAAGCCATTCTATCCTGGCAAATACTGAATATGATGGAGTCATGAACACAAAATGTAAGCACATTAGCAGTTTATTCAGTGATATTTTTATAAAGATGCATGTCACTGGTCAGGTCATTTTGTCCTTTCTTCATTGGTTATGAAAGAACTAGTTCTTACAACTAATTATTCAAAAGTTTTAAGATGCTGGAAGAAGATACTTATATGACTCTCCATTTAAAAATCTTTCAGAACAGGCCATTTTTCTATGTCAGTTGTGCTACCATCTTGATTTTGAGAAGATGTGATTCGACTCTTGTCCAGATGATGGGTCTAATAACATGTCCTTTTCACCTCACCCCCAATACAAGAAGATCGCAACGTGCAGACCACCCTAAACACAGTAATGTCACCCAGCAGCTAATATATATTATTTCATTACATATTATATTTATATTATAGGTTGCAAATGTTCTTTTAAAAACATTTAAAAATAATCACAACCTTTCATGTTCAAAGTTTAAAATATTCAAATCATTCCAAAAATTATTCCAAGAAAAACAATTCTAAGTGCTCATAGGTTGCCAAAGAAAAAGATTGTATTTCTAGAGCTAGGAAGGGGAATAGTGAAAGAGTAGTTTTGCTGTCTGAATGTCAATCCTGTCTTAATAATGCTACTAAGTTGTTCTATATTGTGTTTTTTCTTTGTAAGTGAAACTGACAAATTATGGACTACTGGAAAAGATATTTTTAGATGACATAAAGTAAAAATCTATATTAACATTTTAAATATAATTTTCTCTTGTTCATCTCTTTAGTTCTGTAAATAATTTCAGAATTTCTCTGGCAATTTAATTTATCTTGTAATCTTTATATGATTATACATTGTCTCACATATTTTTTAGTTTCTTGGATGACTTACACCATCTTATAAGCTGGAGAGTAATCTCTATATTTGTGTAAGTGTGCATATGTGCAATAGCACACAACAAGCAACAGAAAATGTTAGCCAACTTCTACATTTTTAATTATATGTTTATATGTATAATTATATATTTGTTGCCTTTTTTATCAGCTGGGCTGTGTACTACATGCGGGCAAGATATATCTTCTTTGCTATCTTCTCAAGAACTGATAGAATATTTGTCTCAAAAATGTAGCACTTCTAGTAACTTTTTCTTCACTCAGAAAGGGTAATTCAGGTTCAGTGCATCATCCAATGCCAGGTCACCCTTTTTTATTTTCAATTTTCTCATTAGCAGAGCAGGGAATTTGACCTAATGATGAGATGAGCCATCTATTTTATACTCATAGTATGTATCCATTTAATCATCAAGCATTTATTGGAAGCTCACTTTGTGCTAGGCACTAATGAAGGCACATCATGATTAAGACACTTTCTAAAAATTAACAGAATGGCTAATTTTTCTTAGTAACAGGCTTTAAAGTTAGTGCTTAGTTGGACATTATTAGTATGTTTACTTTTTTTTTTTTTAAGCTTAGACTTCTTTGGGAATCCCACTCCTCTCTGGTATTAGTTTCTTTTTTACTCAAGAACATATTTTAGAATATCCTCAGTGAGGATCTATAAATGATACATGTGGTCACACATCATAAAAATGTATCCCTTTTGATTGATAATTCAGTTGGGTATAGAATTGACAGGTATATGATTATTTTCACTCAGTAGTTTAAGGATATTTTTCTATTGTCCCTTGGCATCTAATATGCTAGTGAAAAATCTGTTCATTGTTTTTTTTATAATTAATCTGTTTCTTTTATTATCTGTAAGATTTTCCTATCACTGATGTTTAATTGTGATATGCTTGGTTGTGACTCTTTTTTGAACTTTGATGAAATAGAATAAGCTTCTTTAATCTTTATTACTCCTGGAAATTAAAAAAAGACATTATTTTTCTCCTGTGTTTACTCTCTCTCACTCTCTCTATTGCTGTACAAGAGTTACCTACCGCTTTTCTCATATTCCCAAGGTCTTTGTTACCTTTCTGCTAATCATTGCATGAGATGATTTTCTGGCTCACTGTTTTTCTTAAGATCTATCTGATCTGTTTTATTTTAGCCTATTTGCTGAACTTTTAGATTCACTAGTTATTCATTGATTTTTAAAAATAATCGTATATATATATATATATATATTCTTTCATTATATTCTCTCCTAATTATTTTAACCTTAATTTGTTTCAACTATAAAAGTGCATGTAGTTAATTTCATATTCAAGCTCTTATCTTAATTTCATATTCAAGCTCTCTTCCCTATTAGCAGTTCCTTCCCATTTATTCCATGTGATGTCTTGTGTGTGAGTGTGTAATGCTTGTGCTTGTGTGTGTGTCTGCATGTACTGAACACCTTGGCAGTGATTGGGCACTGATCTTCTTTCGGGTCCTGCTGTGGTCTTTTTTCTTTCTTTCTTCTCTTCCTGCCAAATTACCTTCTGGCCAAGCAAAGAGAATCAGATTAGGCTCTAATAAGTTGTAGAGGTTAAAAAGCATATATGTTGGCAAACTTAAGTAATAAAGCATAACTGCAAGCTTTACGCAACAACGAGAAGTGTGCCCAAGCTCCCGTGTAGATGAGAAGATGCTGCCCTCGGCTGCACGGCTGGTCTCAGGCTCAGGCCACTCGGGTGGGCTGCCGTCGCACAACACAGCCACCACACTGTCATTCTGCAGCTTCAGCAGTACGCATCTCCGGTCTCTGGCCGGGCAGGTTATTATTATTGTGGTGTGGGTTGGCTACTCACGCTCTCTAACTTTACAGTTAATATTTTTCTAGTTACTAGAGTTTGTCTACTCTGATCTTCATTTGTTGTTTTCGCTGCCTCCTGGCTTTCCATGTGCTTCAGTTTCTGCTTCTCTGATGAACTGCCTCTGTCCCCTTCCTCTTTTCCTTCCTAAGCTCACTCCCTCACCGCCACCTGGGTTTTAGACTGAAGTCTCTAATTTGTCTTGCAGCACCTATCCTTGACTTGCGCCTGGGTGAGTTTTACAGCTGTTTAAAATGGCTGCTGTTAGACCAGAGATGAAGATCCACATGGTCATATGATAATAGCATCATGACCCAAGCTGACAGCTGGTAACACAGCCCCACTTATATAGTAAAGTCTTCCTCAGGGTTGTAGTAACTAATGAATATTTCAAACAAGAAGTTACTCTTAAAATTGGCTATACTGTCATAGGGATTTTTTCTCCTCTAAAATAGTTCATCTACTTTATATAAAAACAAGATTGACTCTATAATTCGTGTCCCTTTAGTAATCTTTGTTGACAGTTGTTCTTTGACCTTTGTTCCATTGTCTCCAAAGCATGATAAAATTTAGTTTTCAAAGACTCTCAAGAGACCAAACCCACCAAATATATGGCTGCACTGAAACTTCTCCCCATCTCTGTAATATTTCCCCAAATAAGTTCATCAGATAGACAGATAGATAGGGATTTAGTCAGTAGCTGACCATGGCCCTTTAAAACCAGGAAGCCTTGTGCTGGGAATGTGATAGGTCCTTGACCAAAGGAAATCAATATGAAGAATTTAACTTTCCTGATTTTTAATAAAATCTTCACAAATGTATGTAAAAATAATTCAAAGTTATGATCATGAATATCATAAGTTCATAATCAAGAAGGTCAGGAACCCATAATTAAATAATGATTATTCAGTAACTAAAATTCATTATCACAGAAGCACAGGATCATTTTCTAGATAAAATGTTTATGTCCCTCATGTGTCACACAAAATTACTAAGAAATTTAAGAGAAAACTTTAAAAACCTATAACAGCATTCAGCCACCATAATACAGATACACTTTTGCATATTTATCTCTTTATTGTTGCATTGTTTGAGTTGGAATGATTGAGTGTATGATAATGTCGAATTTTTCATTTATCATTTCATCATACTGCTTAATTTTATGTCAATTTATTAGATATTAGTAAGAGGCACCATACTTATTTATTTGTTTATTATTAGGTCTTTGGCTTACTTCCAAGTGGGACTATTATTAAAATCCTTTTAATAGGTAAGTTAGTCATATCTAAAGGATTAGGGGGGGTCAATCCTCTCAGCGAGAGTAATGACATGAGTGTGGATTTTAGGTCTTGGAACAATACTTTTCAAAGTCCATAGTATGCTACAAACCAAAGGCCTTCACTAGACATGATCCAGAGCACTGTTCCAGAGCAGTTTAGTGGGATCGAACCGACAGAGAAATACAAGATGAGGGGGAAGTCCAGGACATTTGGATGTGGAGGAAGAAGATATTTATAATTTATGTACTAAAAAGCCATACACTGTTGCCCTCTGCTCAGTTCACCGTGTGATTGTTACTCAAGTCTGATAACCTGCCTCTCTGCAAGCCTGCTAGGAGCAAGCGACAGCACAAAACGGTTTCGCTCAGAAGTCTGTGTTTCAGCAGGGCAGAGAGACTGTCCAGAGCGCCGGATCTAGTCGGGAAGTGCTCTGTTGCAGGCAGAGTACCGATGGGAACAAGGCGTCTGCCTGCGCCTTACAGTCCCAGGCTCGGTCCACATGGCAGGCTGACCTCACAAGGAGCTCGAGGACGTGATAATGTTCCACCTCTGAGAGCAAGATTGCGTCAAAGAGAGTATTTGTTAAAGTTCAAAATATCTTGCGAATCTCAAATATACTAGAACTTCCTGCTTCAACTTCCGCTTTCTGTTCACAGCATCGGGTAGATAGGTGCTCCATCCATTCTGAAAAATCTGATCATTAAATTCAAGTTGCTACCCTAAATTGGTAATAGGGACCATAATTCAGTCTGAGCTAGTCCATCTATGCTGAGAAAATTAAGACATAGATAGAATATACTTAGTTTTATCAAAAAACAGTGTGTGAAGAATTTCACTCTTTCATTTGGAGCCATGTTTGTTCCTGTCTCGTCTCCGCAGACAATGCTCCTCATTACCTCTCTGCCCAAATGTATAACCTGGTGTCTCTCTCACTGTCTGGGAGGGTGACCTCATGTTGTCATCAGACTTAGCCTGGGAGGAGCCGAGGGTTGATGAGACCCTGACAAAGTGCAAGAGGAACCTCACTGAATAAAGCCAGTTTTATTCAGGACCATCCAGGTTTCCAGATTTTAATTAACGGGTTGAAAATTGTAATATTACTTGAATTTCAGATGGGTGAGAATTTAACACTATATTAAAAGATCCCAGTCAAAAGGACATGAATTGCGTCACAGAGACTTATTAAATGTGATGGAAATTCAGCAGACGAATGCCAGCAAACAGGTGCAAGAGCAGAATTAATCTCTAAACCCCAGCACTCTGGGGGCTGCAGTGCGTCACGTCGACAGCCACAGCATGCTGCTAATTTCATTCACAAGCTTAAAAATCTCAATACGTTCTAGCATGTGAATGTATTAAATTTTAAAAAGTGTAAGTAGCATAAGGATATCCCAGAACTAAAAATGATAATTCCTCTCCGGGACTCGAAGCCATTTATCTAGCCAGAAGCAGAGTGTTTTTATGAATGAAATCCATCTTCCTGCTCTCCCATACAAATTGTGTTCTATTATTATATGTAGTACAGACTGTTACTAAGCAAGATTGTCTCTTCCTTCCAACGTGAAATCCTTCGTGAGTCAGGAGAAAACTGACTACTCACGTCCTCAGTCTCCAGCTCCTGCCTTCGCCGCGAGCTCCCCCTGGCCCGGGAGGGGCTGCAGCTGAGACCCACACAGCCCCACCGAGTAGCGCTGACGATCCGCGCAGAAGTACAAGTGGTTGAGTTGGGACCGGAAAGTCACCTGACTCGTCTTGTTCTCACCGGTCTCACCTGCTTTGGGGCGCTGCGCTGCCTGAGAATTCACGCTAAGCAGCAATCCTCCGTCAGAGTGCATATACACAGGCGTGTACCTGCTGCATTCGTACACTCAGAATCCCACTCAGGGGCCCTCTTGCTCTGCCCCCGGGACTAGAATCCCCTAGTCCAGGGCTTCCTCCCATGCTGCCCTCTGTGCACTCTCCACGTAGCTGGGTCCAGGAAGGATCATGCACGGGTCTCTGGGCCTTTGCTCTTAGTGCAAGTGGTGCAGAGTGGCCAACAGTAGCTGCACTATGGGTCTGAAAGGCCACGCAGGATCCTGCCAGAGAAGACGGGAGCACCGTGGGCTTGAAGGCTGATAGAAGAGACCGCAGGGAGAAGTATCGGGCACTTCGCCAGGGCCTGGGCACAGCGGCCAGGACAGCCAGCCCCGCCCACTTTGCTAAGAACGTGTTTACAAGAAACGTGACAACGTGGTGTGCAAAATTGTTTTGTTTTTCTGTCAACCTGACTGAGGAAATCCTAAAGAAAGTAGTAAGAGCTGGCTTAGTTTCTCCAGGTTTTGTTATGTCAGCTCTCCATTCCCTTTGGATGTAAGATTTCCTGCCTGGTTTTGCTTAGCTGGAGAATATTCAGCACTCACTTTGGGAATGTCAAAACAACCATCAAGAGCTCTCTTCCTAACCCGCGCCAGGAAAATCCCGTATGTGTTACAGTGAATGACTCTAGGTTCTTAATCAAGTACATGTAATCTGTACCCGCCCAGAAGTCTTTTGATAATGGCAGTGGCAACTGTTTCTTTTTTAAACCCACTATCAAGAAGGCAGATGAAAAAGGGACACGTACAGTCTAATAGCCTGAGCTAACAATGAGTTATTTTCAATAGAGCAAAAGGGACAAAAGCCAAAGGTATTCATTACCATTCCCAGGGAGGAGCCCAGGGCACTGGCTGTCTTCACAGATGCGCGGCCTGCAGGCCTGACAATGCGCTTCTCCCCGAGGGAGACGCCGGCGAAAGCCAAACTCTTGCAACTTGATGCAGAGTGGTTTGGCTGCCATTAAAACATCTCTCAGTGAAAGGCTATTCAGGCTCAGAGCACAGATTCCACACTTCTTTTTTCCCAGAAAATGAGGTTGTCACATCAAACAGCAGCCATGGAATCGGAGCTTCTGGAAACCACTCGAAGCCGTACGATCTTATCTTAGGTTCTTTTGCTTCTCATCAGGTGAAAGGAGACAAGGTGACTTTGCCGAGGGTGCCATCTTAGCCTCATGGCCTTATTTTTAGCACACTTAACGACATCAGGAAACCCAAGAACACGGGACATCGAACTATACACAAGCCTATGTAATAGGACGGGGCAAAAAGGAACACCACGTGGGCTTTGCACAATGTCCTCACTCAACAGCTGGCCGGAATCATGAGCCTTCCCTGCGGGAGGGGGAGAGACTCTTGATGGAGCAGACTGCGGGTTCCACACACTGGAGTTGCCACGTGACTCATCACCGTCCTGGTGAACTTGGAAATAGACATTTAATCCCTCCATCTTCCAGCTTTGCTTGGAAATAAGGACGTCTACCTCTTACAGCTTGGAAGCTGTGTAAGGATTTAATGACATAATTTAACACGTGTCAGGTGAGAGCATTTTCCCAAGAATGTTACCTGGAAAACAAATCCTATTGAATGTTATAATAAATAGTATGATGTTTGTACTATGTTGTGAAATGTTAGGATAAATTAAAATGTGTCTTCTGTCAAACAGTTGCGAAACGCTAAGTGAGCACAGTTAGCCTTCTTCAGAGTGGGCCGGGCCGGGCGCACTGAGCCTGCAGGGCGACGGCCTGCTGGGTATCTCACCGTGCCTGAGCAGCCGCGCGCTGGCCTCCGCTCAGCCTGCAGGCGCTGTGTCCAGGAGGTCGTGGCCCTGGGGACAGCGGCTGGAAAAGTGCTGTGGTGCAGGGGGCCCAGTTCTCCTTCTTCCCTTGTGTTCCTCAGGACCATGTACAATCACTTTTTTATACAGATCCAGTCCCAATATTTACATGCCTTTCTTTTCTTTGGGTTAGAATTTCTTGAGGGCAAAGAGCATATATTCACAAATGTTTTAATCCTTGGTGTTTAGTACATTATGAAAATAAATATCAGCTAACCAGAAGAGTGATTTATTATTAAGGACGTGCATTTATTGAATTTTGTCGAATATCCCTGGTGCCAAGTTATACTCTAATTGTTTCAGTCTAGACAATTTCTAGTAGTAACCTGACATTTGGCTCAGCTATCGGGGTACTAAATACACAGGATTCATGGGACCGTGAAAGCAGAAAGGATGGGTGCAGTGACTCCAGATGTGTATTGTTGTTATGAATTGACGAGAAGAAAGAAGACACCTGTGCATACGGACATTCCATGCAAAGCACAGCAGAAGGAATAGGAAAAGACAAAAGGGGAATAAAGCACAAAACAAAACAAGATGTGTTCTTAACTGCCAGAGCCAAGTTGTATACATGGATCATAAGAAAGAGCTAAAAGTTTAATTTACCTGTGGGAAATAATCTGCTGGCTAGGTGATTAAAACATGAGATAGTTTGGGGTAATGAAATTAGGGTTCTTTAAATTCTGATCATCAGTTACTGATGATCAAACTCAAAATGAGAAAGATTAAACTTTCATTCTTATTCCATTCCAAGTCTTCATACTTTGTAAAGTACTAACTTTGTAAACTTGGAAACCCAACATTAATTTGTAAGTTAGGAGTATTTTGTAAATTATTTTAAATCATGAAATCTGTTAGTCTGATGCCTAACACAAAAATCTCGTGTCCTGCACTTAGGTTTTGAGTAGCCTTCTATCTGACTTCCTCTACTTTTGGTCCAAGGTAAAAATTAGTTTGGAAGAACTTTCAAATCGAATGTGTCAAATCCCTCCCTATTTCATCTGACAACTGAGAACAGTAAATAACTAAGTATGTGAGTGCCGTTCATAAGGGGACTTTTATGCTAAGCACAGTATGTCCTAAATGATGCTGAATGTAAAATTTGATCTTCACAATAACCCTGTAAGAAGCGTTCCTTTGCTACTTGTAGTGGGGAGGCAAACTCAGAAGTTAGGTGTGTGTTGGGCTACACCAGGCAGCCATAATAAAGAAGTAAAAGACGGGAGCATTGGAGATGGATCTTACAAATAGCTTATGACTTTGTTTGAAGACAGCTATTAAAATATAATGACAGACATGCAAGATATTAATGGAAATACTGTTTCCTTGGTAGAATGCTTCAAATTATTATAATTAAGTTTACTCAAATTAGTTTAGACATGTACTCCAATTCCAATCAAATACTTATTCTCATATACTTTACTGATTTTCCCAAATTTAATTTGAGGCACTAAATGCCTAAGAAGGTCTATAAAAACATTTTAAAGAGGTAAATGGTGGGCTGGAGTGGAGGGCAGAGATGGATCTGCCCCACCTCATAGCAAGGCTGACTATATCAAAGATGCAGTAATCAGTTACTAAAATAATTATATACTGGCAGAAAAATAGGGAAATACATCAACAGAACACAACTGAGAATCTAGGAGCAAATTTTCCTGAATATTGAAATGTAGTGCACAATCAAAGTGATACCTCGAGTAGAAAAAGAAAGAACTAAGACATGAGAATCGGTAGCATGTAATTTTAGAAAATAAAGTTAAATCCCAATCTCATATTATGCTAAAAATTAATTTTCAGATGGGTAAGATTTCAAATCTAAGAAATAAAACAAGAGCTATAATTCCCCAAAGGAGATCTGATTATAAAGAAGACAAAGGTTATTGAAGAGAGGATATCCTTCCTTAAGATTGATAAGAACTAGAATTACTTTGTAGATAGTCAAAAGTTTTAGGGCTTGAGTTCAAACACAGCCACCACAAATACACAGTAATTTTTCATATGCCAGAAACTCTATGAGATTGCAAATCATAGTCTAAGGAATATACTTTTGACAAAGGGTTACTACTTCTATTTTATAAATAGCTTGTCCAAATCAATAACGAAAAGCTTATATCACATCAAGAGCATGGACAAAGGATTTGTTCAAGCAGTTTGTAGCAGGAGTCAAGTGGCTGTTAGATTTGAAAAGATCCTCAACCCTACTAATTGCCACAGAAATGCAAATTAAAACAATAGTAAGCTATCATCTATTATTAGACTAGTCAAGGTTAAAGAGTGGTAATTCCCACACAAGGATGGGAGGAGAGAGACTCATATTCTATTGATGAAAGTAAATTGGTTCTTTCTATTTAGGGGATGGATTTGGAAGTATTGATCCAAATTTAAGTGAGCATAAATACCCTTTGACCTAACAATTTCAATTCTACAGACATACAAGGTCCACATAATGTAGCAAATGTTTTTCTCAGATGGGACTGTTCTTTTACTTTGTGGGGTGTGCTATGTAGAAACTTAAAGTGTGTTGTCCATGTGCTTATTGCAGCATTTTTATGATTAAAAAAATTAGAAAACATCTAAGTGTTCCTTCTATACTCCCAATAGGAGCTTCAACAGAAAAATCAATAGCATTCCTGTACACAAATAACAAACTCACTGAGGAATTAAGGAAACCACACCTTTCACAGTAGCATTGACAATAATGAAATACTAAGGACTTAGTATAAGAAAAAAAGTAAAAGACCTTTAAATTAAAAATTACAGTATCATGAAAAAGGGGATAGAAGAGTGTATCAGAAAATGGGAAGACACTCTTGTCCGTGGGTAGAAGAAACCCCTCTTACCATCATGTTCTCAGTTGGCCAGGGCCATGCTTGACCCTGGAAATGCTGATTAAGAGCACAAAGAAAATCAGCTATAATAATGTATCTACCAAAGTGGTCTCATTTTTAAAGTAAGTGAGCAGAGCAAATGGAAGATCAGTGTCCAGCTTATTGCCTTCATACATATCAGTTTTTGGGTATTATAATTACTGACATATTTTATATATACATATATAATTTGAATAAATAATATATAAAAATTATATAATTGAATATTATTATTATCTTTTATGTAGTATATGTACACATGTGTATAGTTGTATGTAAATGTAAGTATGTGTACATTTTTATTATGTTTCTAAAGGAAAAAGGATGAGGTATTTCTTATTTCCCCCTTAATGAAGAATTTAAAAAGTAGTGACACTAATGCTTCGTACAGCACTGATCATGTTTCCTTTCTCTATGTTTGCATGGTGTGTGTTTCCTCAAGTTAAAATTACCTTCAGATTCTCATTGCCTATGCCAGTGACTGATTAAGGTGTGCCTGGTCATTCTCAAATATAGTCAAAGGTATGCAATCCGTGGTAATGAGACAATGAAATTGCTAGTCAGTTTGAAATTTCAGTTGCTCTGTTAACATCATAATTTAGTATTCATGGTTGCATTTCACATAGAAACTGGGACTAGACTGATTTTTGATAATTCTATTCATGTTTCCACAATTGAAGATATTATGC
Source organism: Thryonomys swinderianus (assembly GCA_004025085.1). Classification (NCBI taxonomy): domain Eukaryota; kingdom Metazoa; phylum Chordata; class Mammalia; order Rodentia; family Thryonomyidae; genus Thryonomys; species Thryonomys swinderianus. The sequence goes on along the minus strand of PVIC010016767.1, from coordinate 17,962 downwards.
GTACTTAATTACTCACTAATATGGCATTGCACTCTTCATAGATTCACCCAATGATGTGAATTAAACTATACTAATAGTCCTGGATTTTTATTTATTCATTCATCTGTTTTCTCCATTCATTACCTCTCCATTATCTTTTCAGCAAACATTGATTGAGTGTTTACCATAGTAGCTTTTAATCTTGGCTCCATCTCAAAATCCTCTTGGAAGCTCTTTAACAAGTAGTGATTCCGAGGTATTGAACCCCTGACTCAGTGGGCTGGCATGAGGCCAGGCATCTTTATTTTCATCAGAAGAGCTCCAGGTGACCGAGATCTGCACTCAGAGTTAAAATCTGCAGGCTTCTCTGTCAAGAGCTGTAGCACTGTGTCTGAAACAGCTCCTGTTTGCAAGGTCAGAGTGAGGGAGCGGAACAGCTAAGTAAACGGCAGTTACAGCGGAGTGTGACGAATACAGCACTAGGATAAGCACACCTCTTCTCACACAGAACTAATATGTGTTGGCCCTGCCTTAACTATGTCCACTGATGGACTATGAATCACAGAAAGGATATTTTCTCCACTAAACTAAATGACCAAATTGTGATCGAGACTATATTTTCTATTTTACCTACTCTATTTCATAATTAGATGAGTGAGCTGTACTAGACTCTGTGATTGAACTCAGGAAATGCTGCAGCAGAGACTCCACTTTCTATTTCTGATATAAACCTAGTGAGATTAGAAAGAGGTGAAGAAAAATTGCAAAATTGTGACTTCTCAGAATAGGGACCAGGTCAGTCTTGTTAATATTTTTCTCCCTACAGCCTAGTTCAGAGAGCAGCATATGATTAGGAATTGAAGCAGGTGTAGTTTTTGAATCTTTGCTTCCTGACAGTTTGTTCCCAACTTGTCTGTACAAATATAAGAAAACTCTGCCACTTGCTATCTGCCCAGTGACTGTAACAAGGAAACAGCCTTCTGTTTTTTCAGAGGCACGGACATTTACTTATTTTTTAGTTTCATAATCCAAAGAGCCTTGCTTTATTCTTCATGCTTTCTTTCCTTTTTGTCTGTTTGCATTTTTGGCAGTTGATGTCTTGTGTTTGCTGCTTTGCTCCCCATCATTACATGCTCTTTCTACTCATTTTACATAGTTTGCATCATTAGCTTTTCTTCCTAAAGTTACACACACCGAATACTAGGATGAGGAAAGAGTAGCTCTGGAAATTCAGCTGTTACAGAGTAAAAGAGGAGGTGTGTCTTTGGCCTCCAGAATACCACTACAATTCTCCACAGAACAAACATACTTTCCACAGGAGACCCTTTGGTGAATCTCCTGGCCTCTAAAGAAAAGACTTTGAAGGTTAACAGGACTACATGCAGAAATCTGTTCCAGAAAGCCCATTGGAAATAATTGAGGTCAGAATTTCATATACAATAGAAAGAAAACCCCAGAAAGGAAAAACTTCAAGAATGTAAATTATCTTGATATGTTTAAGAACTGAATATAATGGAAGTCTCATGTTCATTCTCTGTGACTTTTGTTTTTTTTTTTTGAGACAGGGTCTCGCTTTGTAGTCCAGGCTGGCCCTGAGTTCACTATGGAGCCAAGGCAAGCCTCGAACTCAGCAATCCTCCTGCCTCTGCCTCCCAAGTGCTGGAATGACAGGCGTGAGCCACCTGGCACTGTGGTATGTGGTATTGATTGCTGGTGGGCGTGAGTCACCACACCCAGCATTGTATGTGGTTACTGGAATTGAACTCAGGACCTTGCACTTGCGAGGCAGGTGCTAGAACCACTGAGCTAAATCTCTGGCCCATCTCTGAGAGGTTTTAATCATTAAGTCAAACGTATCTGCCACACTTACTGATTTCACTCTTCTTATCTGCTCTCTTTGGGTTAAACAATTTTTTTTGTGGACAATTGTTATTCTCCATCAGCTTACCAACTTTATTTCCATGTGTTATATTTTGTTGCTTGAGCTAGGAACCATAATTCGTACCTTTTAGTAAAATACCAGAGGTTGCAAGAGTTTACTTCTATTTGCCTATGCTCATTCTTTGTGCTGCTGTTATTATATGTCATCATACTGTATCATAAAAATAAGATTACAGCACTATAATTCACCTCAAAGATTCCTAGTCTGTTAAGTAAATTGAGGGAAGAAGTGATATTCATTTATTTATATTACTTATCTCTTCATTCCCCTCTGTAAATCTGCGTTATTACCTGGCTTCTTTTATTTCAACCTAAGATATTTCCTTAGTGTTTGAAAAATGTAGACCTACGCCTGTCATCCCAGCACTAGGAGGCAGAGGCAGGAGGATTGCTGAGTTCGCGGCGGCTTGTCTGGGCGCCGTAGTGAGCTCAGGGCCAGCCTGAACCACAAAGCGAGACCCTGTCTCAAAAAGCAAAAAAAAAAAAAAAAAAAAAAAAAAAAAAAAAAAAAAAAAAAAAAAAAAAAAAAAAAAAAAAATGTAGACCTATTAGCAATGGATTCTCTCATGTTCTATTTATGAAAACTGTTTTTAACTTTTATTTTTGAAGAATAAATTCAATGGACATAGCCTTTTTAGAAAATGTGTCATTGCAACATTTTAAATACTATTCTCACCTTACAGCTTCAAATATATTAATGAGAAATAAGTTACATATTTTTGTTACATATTTTCTTGACCTTTATCTAATGTGGGGTTTTATGTTTTAGTGGTGGTAGTTGTTCTGTTGTCTTGTTTTGGTTTTTGGCTTCTAATAGTTTAATTATGAGGTGCTTAGGTATACCTTTACTTGTATAGAATTACTTGGTTGCTTATAGCTCTCAGATGATATTTTTCAGCAAACTTGGGATGATTTAAATTATTTTTCAGATTTTTTCCACCCCTTCTCTTTCTTCACATCTTGCCTAGTTGTTATCTTTCTGAAGTATGAAAAATATTTGTAATGTAATTTTTGTCTCCCTAGTATGAGAAATTGATGATGTAAAAGAGGTTCAGAATGAATGATAGATATTGTCAAATAGGAAGAAAATGTTCAAAGGTAGAAGGTAAATGGGGAAGGCAGGGAAAGCAAAGAAGGGAAAGAAAAGATTGGATGGTAAACAACAATAACAAAATAAATGGAAACAAAGTTTAAATATATGGGGGAGGTGGAGGGTTGTAGGGAGGTCAGGGAAAAGAGCAAAGGTGAGAATCAAGATATCTCATGTACAGGTACTAATTCTTCATGATGAATGTGATCATAATGTACACCTAAAATGAACCATTAAATCAACAAAGGGAAAAAATAAAATAAACTCCGGAAGGATGTTTAAAAATCAGTGCAGGAAGTTGTGCAGGTGGCACCTGCCCGTAATCTTAGTACCTGGGAGTCGGAGGCAGGATGGCCAGTCTGAGCCCAGCATAGACAACTGAGCAACAGAGTGAAACCTGGCTCCAAATAAAACACAAAAAGGGTAGAGACGTAGCTCAAGCCATATCCTTAGGTTCAATTCTTACTAGTGTGAAAATGAATGAATCAGTGAATTCATATTAATTACAGGAAGGAAGTATGGATGAAATGCCAGAATGTCCAAGAAAATTTAGCTCCTTATGCACAAGCACTACACGACTCAGTATATTTATAGTGGGAAATATTAATATATCTGTCCTCTTTCCTATTTTTGAAAAAATTATTCCTAGGTGCTTTTCCTCCTTCTGCTGTTTACTCACGGAAGGACTTGCTGCAACGCTCCACCCATATTGCCACCAAGACTTTCCAGGCTCTCCGCATATTCGTGAACAACGAGCTCCATGAACTCTTTGCGGGACTGAACACCGCTCAGAAGTTTCTGAGGCCAGGAGGTCGCCTGGTCGCCATCTCCTTTCACTCGTTAGAAGATCGGATCGTCAAACGGTTTTTACTTGGGAGAAGCATGATGGAAGAGTTTAACCTAAGTGTCAGGCAGAAGGTGATGCAGACCTTGAGCTCAGATCATGAACACAAAGAAGAACTTGCTGGAAAGGCTCCTTTTGTGTGGAAAGTGATACACAAGAAGGTGGTCACCCCGAAAGAGGAGGATGTACAACAGAATCCCAGAGCACGCTCAGCCAAGCTGAGAGCAGCCATCAGATTATGAGGAACGTGCCGCACCGGGGTCCTTGCATTTCCCCTCAGTGATGTTTTTGGGCTGGACCCATACTACGGGAAATCGATGGTCCCTAGCATTATTTTTTCTCAGAAAAAATTGGTAGGAAAATGGAATGATATGGAGATTTCGCCTGGGAAGCAGCACCTCCAGACTGGAAGAATGCATGTGTCTTTGCATAGTGTTTGACTTTGGAGACACAATCCTTTAGCTGATAAAGAGATAATAAAAATGATATTTTATGTTTATCTGAATACATAACTCATGTTGTCAAAGAGAAAGAAATCACAGTCATATCTGCATACCCTGCATTCTGAATGTAGATGTTCGCATTTGCAAAAGCCTTTCTGGGGCCGGAGATTTAGCTGTGGTTCCAGCGCCTGCCTCACAAGCGCAAGGTCCTTAGTTCGATCTCGGTAACCACATACAATGCTGGGCGTGGTGACTCACGCCCACCAACAATCAACCAGCAATCAGCACCACATACCACAGTGCCAGGCATGGTGGCTCGCGCCTGTCATCCCAGCACTCCGGAGGCAGAGACAGGAGGATTGCTGAGTTCGAGGCTTGCCTGGGCTACACAGTGAGCTCAGAGCCAGCCTGAACTACAAAGCGAGACCCTGTCTCAAAAAAAAAAAAAAAAAAAAAAAAAAAAAGCCTTTCTGTAGCTCAAAAACATTAATGATGGCCCTGAAATGAATTTTAATTTTCCTAATTGTGAATAATTAATTGGTATAGCTTTCTCAAATACAAGCTTTTTATAAATTTTACTTTTCAAATATTATTTTTAAATCCATTATACTGATGAATTTCATTGTTAAAATTATAGTTCCTTATTTTACTGGGAGTTTTCATTATGAAATGATTTAATTTTTTCATGTATCACAAAGTAACAGAAAGGAGGATTACCCTAACAGCCTTCATAGAGAACTGTTTCATGAAACTTACATTTAATGTCATTTGTGTCTATTTTAATAACAACCCAGAAAGCCTTTAGCGAGTACTGTAATCTCTTGTTTGAATCCTGCTTATTTAAATGAACTGTTCAAAAAAGTTCAGAATCTACTTGAGGTACAAAATTATCTGATGTATTCAGTATTTAAAATTAATGTTCCCTTAATGTTTTACTTAGGTATAGTAGCTGTAATCAAGAGAAAATGCTTACTCAGACAGATTGACTTGGTACAGATTTCTTTAACAAATTGATGAGTTGATTCATAATCCCAGTGTTAACTTTTTATATGGAGGTGGGCATTTCTGATCTATTCATTCTTCAGCAAGTACTGAATTTGTCATTAGAGAAACAAAGGCAATTATGTACAGTGTACACGGGCCATAGTAGCTGTCCTGTGGAGGAGGAAGGGATTCTTTCCACAGTCACAAAAGCCAACATAAAATGTGCAGAGTGGTTAATTCCACAGAGAAGTCACATTTGGAAGTGCCAGAATGGTGTGTGCAAAGCCTCTAGGAGGGATCTGATCTATGGAAGGAAGCCAAACCTGACAACTCTTAAATTGCAGCTTGAAGAACGGCTGGGAGATCATGAAAAGGCTCGTGAAATGGGGAAGAATCGTGGTGATTAAAGTGGAAGTGAATAGTCTCATCAGTCATTATCCTTGAAATATGTGCACTATTAATCTGTTCAATACATTGTTCTTCAAGTGCAGGAAAAATTCACATTCTCAATTATGTTGACAAATTGGGAATCCAACTGAACAATACACACACATATATGTAAGATAAATAAGAATTACATATATGACTTGACCTCAGACTGATTTTACTTCCTCTGTAATATTTAACAGTCGTTCCTGAGCTTCTTTGGTGCTATCACTTTACAGGTTGCACACTTAAGTGTGAACAGTCTTGCAGTGAAGCCAGAACTAGGAAGACTCCTAGAAGACCACGTGCTTCAAACAGAAGGAAGAGAATCTAATGAGAGGAGTCCCCTGACTCTCAGCTCAGAACTTCCCCAAACTTCTCTTCCTAGCTAGAATGAGAAAAACTCCCTAATTTAACTTTCTACCTGAGACTGTGATTAGAAACTAACAGGCCGCACTCACGTTAAGCAGTGATGCCCTTGTTTTAGCCATCATTTTTTATTAGTCAGGGTTTGCAGATGAGAATGTCTCCATTCCTCGTGTGGGGTTGGTCCGTGCACACAGCACATCTCACTTCCTCCTTCCGCCCCTCCTCGGTGCCCTTTGTGTCCTGTACAGTTAGTACGGAAACCATTTTCTTTAATGTTAGATGGAAACTCTCCGTGGTGGGCTGGATGGCGTTGATACCTCCCTGAACTTCAGAATGCACCGTTCATTGGAAATCCAACCATTGGGGTGTAAGTAGTTAAGATGAGGTCAGACTGGAGCAGAACAGACCTTTCATCCAGTGGCTGGTGTCTGAGAAAAGAGACAGACGCACAGAGGAGAAGCCAGGTGGACAAGGAGGTGGACATCAGAGTGAGAACTCTACAAGCGAAGGAATGCCAAGGACAGCAGGCAACCGCTGGCAGCGAGGACAGGAGTGTGGAGCGCACGGCTCCCCTCAGCGCCTCCAGGAGGCTGCTGCCCTGAGGAGCCTGCCCTGCTGACACCTGGGCTTGGGGTTCTCGCCTCTAGAGCAGGGTGAGCGTGCATTCGTTACTGCAAGCAACCTGGGTTTCTGGTCATTTATGCCTTCAATGCTAGGCACTAATACTCTAACAAAAAAAAGTCTGAGGTAATATGCATAAGAAATATCCTTCAGAAATCCCAAAACTGGTCACAAGTGTTTCATTGCAAAACTATCTTCACCCCTTTCAGGTACTGGTTTTTGTTGTGGGGTGTGTAATTCACAAGTGAATCTCACTTAGTTAACTCTGGAGAATGGTTTTGGGAAATCCAAACAATACACAAAGAAAGTAAAAACTGACACTTCCAGTGAGTATATCGTGTTTTTTCTTTTTGTTGACTTTATTGGTACACTTTGTACATACATCATGATCAGGTTCAACACTGAGACTTTATACCCGCACAAGACGCATCTTGATTCTCATTGTTCCCTTTCCCTTCCCCGCCCTACAACTCCCACTCCCGATGTACAAGCTTTGTTTCCTTTTTTTTTTTTTACACTATCACATTTCCTCTTCCCTTTCTTAAGTCTCCCTTACCCACCCTTCCCATTTGGATGTTTTTCACTTACACCTTTAGTTTTTCATACTAGAGAAAAGATGTATTTACATGTCTGTGTCCAATTTTTTTCAGTTATGAGTATGTCCTCGAGATACATCCATTTTAGTATAAATGACTCAAATTTATCATTATTCGTGGCAAGGTAATACTCCATTTTAATTTTTTTTTTAATCTTCTTGGTCCATTCTCCTGTTGATGGGTATTTGGCCTCAAAGAACTAGCAAAAGAGGAGCAAGAAAAACCCAAAGTTCAAACAAGGGAGGACATTATAAGGATTAGAGCAGAAACTAATGCAGTGGAAACTAAGAGAATGAAGCAAAAAAATCAGTGAATTGAAAAGTTTTTTGTAAGAATAAATAAAATTGATAAACTCTTAGCCAAGGTTGTCAAAAAAAAAAAAAGAAAGAAAAAAGAAAAGCCATGCAATCAGGCATGAAAAGGGAGAAATCACAGATCCAGCAGAAATTCAGAGGATAATAAACATTACTTTGAGAACTTGTACTCCTATAATGCTTTTCTGATGAAATATTTCTGAATCTTTGTATTGAGTCCTTTAATGAGTGATTTTAGCATAGCACCAATGGCATGTGGTACAACAGTTCACAGAGCTTGATTCACCAACTAAAAAATTACTACACAACTTTTAGTTTCTATTCCTATTTTGTTTGTTTGTTTTGGTGTGGTTTGTTATGGTATTTTTTTTGAGACAGTCTCATATTATAGTTCAGGCTGGCCTTGAACTCACTGTGTGCCCCAGACCAGCGCCTACCTCCCATCTTTTAGGAGCAGCCTCCTCTGAGTGCTGGGTTTGCAGGTGTGCCACCATGTCCAGTTTGTTTTGTTTTAGAAGTTGGATATTAGTTACTCTATTGTCACTGAAGTTTACAGGATTTTAAAGAAATATTAATCACAACTCTATCTTTTCTATTTCATGGGATATATATTGAAGTATTTGTTATGATATAATCAATACTTCTAAGAGATTACAATATGCCAATCAGGTTTTAAAAATTCATTAGCATCTCTTAAAATTCACTTGCAAGGGCTGGAGGGTTAGCTCAGTGGTTCCAGCACCTGCCTCGCAAGCACAAGGTCCTGGGTTCGATCCCCGGTAACCACATATAATGCTGGGCGTGGAGACTCACACCCACCAGCAATCAATACCACATGCCACAGTGCCGAGCGTGGTGGCTCACGCCTATAATCTCAGGACTTGGGAGGCAGAGACAGGAGGATTGCTGAGTTTGAGGCTTGCCTGGGCTACATAGTGAGCTCAGGCCAGCCTTAACTACAAAGCGAGACCCTGTCTCAAAAAAAAAAAAAAAATCACTTGCAAGTATTTAAATTTTTAATGTTTTTAATCTGTATGGTGTGACATTTTCAGAGGATTTTAAACACAATTATTATGTGTAATTTTTGTTTTTAAATTATGATTCTGTATTGTAGGCTTTAAGAAAGTAATTTTAATTTCATTGGAAATCCCTTGTCCAAAAATGAGACAATTCTTAGTGGGGCATAATGGTTAAGTGTGTGTGTGTGTGTGTGTGTGTGTGTGTGTGTGTTCACTGAGTAACCATGTATTAAAAGGAGGCTAGGAAGCAGTCAAAAATAGCTCTCTCGTTTCTCTTTTTTATGTTCCTTCTCCTTCCTTTCTGTGCTCATGTGAATTAAGATGATTGTAATGTATGTTTTAACTTTATGCTGCAGAGAGAATTGGCATGTATGCTGGTAAATCAAACCCTATATATTAGAATCGATGTAATGAGTACATATTCACTAAGTACTGCTTCTAGTTAGATTTCTGTATATATTTCAATATAGCTGTCTTTGTTCTGTGTTTGTAATTACTATAGTTTTCTGATAGTTTTTTGCGTAAGCAGCATTCTGTGATAATAATTAAAATATGAAGAGAATTCTATGAAGTGTCTGGTAAATACACATTTAAGGCAGAAATCCTGATCAAAAGTATTTTTCTGAACTACAATGGCATATGTTTGTTGTTGAATGGCACATACTGTGTAAATATCAGCACCATACTCTAAGGATTCTGGATCATATAACAAGCATAACCTTTTATATTATTTTCTCCAATTTTATGTAATTATAGGTACTATTTTCAAATAACCTTTGTTAACATAAAGGGTGATCTATAGAAAGGCAAAAACAATGTTTAAATATAAATCATTCTTTTAAAAAAATCTAGTTAAACTATAAATTTTCAAGAATATTAAAAATTAATTAGGTTAATAATGCAAGAAACTGATGATAATTACAAGGCAGTTTAGAAATTACACTTCTCTCATAATCTATCCAAGTTATTAGAAAAAAGTAAAGGACAAAATTTAATACTATAATTACAGAGTATTTTGATTCTGTTGGATTAGGTATTGAATTAGTGATGTGCCTTTAGCAGGTGTCCACTTACATGCTAGCCTACAGTGCTTACTTCAAACAAAAGGACTTGAGCCATGATTCTTGTGTAGCTCTTTTAATTTCTTAAACGTTATTTCATACTTTGACCACTAATACTCCTCTATTTTGCCAAGCTGAGGGCTTTGAAACAATGGATAAATAAGAATCCTAACTCTTTTACAAAGAAAACTATTATCATCTTGTGGGAGACAGAGGAAGGGGATGCAGCCAGAACCCTCGTGGCAATCTCCTGTCCCCTGTGAGTCCCTCAGCAAAAGGGTTAGCAAATAACAAAAAACAAAATTGGATGGGCAGATTTGGCTCAGTGGTTCCAGTGCCTGCCTCACAGGTGCAAGGTCCCTGGTTCAATCCCTGGTAACCACATACGACAATACTGGGCGAGGTACACCCACTGGCACTCAGTACCCCATACCACCAATGCTGGGCATGGTGGCTCAAGCCTGTCATCCCAGTACTCAGGAGGCAGAGGCAGGAGGATTGCTGATTTCAAGGCTTGCCTGGGCTACATAGTGAGCTCAGGACCAGCCTGAACTACAAAGTGAGAACCTGTCTCAAAAAAAAAAAAAAATTGGAACCTTGAGAAAACAGCTAAGTCTGGGCTCAACTCGCTCCTCTGAGCCGCAGCAGCAGAAGGCAGTCCAGTACCCTGAGCTCACCTCACCTTTATTTGGTAGCAAGCCTTCACACCCTAGCATGCATGACACAGGGTAGCTTTCCACAATAATCCCTGTAGTTGAAGACTCTGTAAGGCAGGGCAGACATCCTTAAATCTGAGTAACTAAGTCTTAAGGCCAATAATACTAGTGCAGTAATCCTTGTAATTTGAAATTCCACAGGGTGGGGCAGATGTCTGTCCCAGTAGTTGATCCTGCAGGGCGGGGAGACATCAAGTCTGAGTAAGTGAGCCGAGTAGGGTGTCCGCAGTTCCGGACATCCTCCAGCTCTTACAGGTGCTGAGCAGAAACAACCAAGAGTTTGAAGGCCGAGTTTGTCCTGCACATATTAGCGGAGTGTCTGAGTTTGGGGGTGCTAGTATTCTCTTAAGTTCTGATTTAATTCTGTTGAAAAAGGAGATGGTATTTTGTAATGGAGTCACTAGGAATCAAAAAAAGATAAATCTTTATATGTGATCTCAGGGTGAAAGGAGGTAAAGCATAAATGCAAAAAGCATTTAACACCGCTGGACTTAGTAAATATTCATTGGTGCTATTATTTTACCAGAAAAGGTTGAATGTAACTCAAACTTCTGAACTATAATTAGGGATGTGTGTGCTTTATTCGGGCAGTTTTATGTCTAGCCTCAGCGTCACTAGGAGCACATAACAGTTATGGTCAGCCTCATTATTTGAGGATTTTAATCTTATTTTTGACTCCTCAGTCTTTGCTGTACCTTGACAGACTACATAAAATGCACAGTTCTTTGCTTTTGTGGAGTTTCTATTTGTAGGAAAACAGGATGGAGGAGGAAAAAAGTAGTCGTTTAAGTTATTTGACTTTCATTTAGATTGGAGAAAGTCTCCTACACGTCCGTGTGAGTAAGTGGGCTGGCTTATGTGTTTGTTACCACAGGACGATCTGAAATAGGGTTTTAGAGGTGAAAGGGAAGGAGCGATTTGTGAGCCATTAGATGGAAAATTGTTAGAAAAAGTATGAAAAGCTTTCAACTTCTGTATTCTAATGAAAAAGACTAGGGAACCAAAACAGTGTACATCTTTTTGTACTTCAGCAGGCCTTAATTTATTTCACTTGCTTCTTCCAGTCTTTAGCTGTGAACTTCTCAAAGACTGAAAAAGTTATGTCATCCCAAGGTACAGTTAGTGCCACAGAGCAAATATTCCCAATCCAAAGAGAACCAATGGGGGCATAGAAAAGAATAGAAACAAAGCACCAAAACAACTCAGCAGGGCAAACAGTAAGTGCTGTTGTTCTGTGTCCCGCGTCCAGGGTGCACGGGGACAGATGTAATTCCCAAAGGGAAGAGGTTACCCCACACCTGTGAACTAGTATGTTGTAGCCCATCTGGCCTGCCTTCCTGTTGGGCTGGCTCTGTGCAGCCTGCAGCTGTCCTTGGCAGATAGTCTGTGTTGTGGGGATCTCCAACCTCCTGGGTTCTTTATCACATCTTCAGTTTCGTTCCCACAGCTTCATGCACTGCTCTCTGAGGGACTCGTTTCCTGGCTTCCCAGGGCTTCCTCTGAAATCTGAGAGGAGGCCCCTGTCACCCCATAACTTCTGTGTTATGCACGCTAGGAAAAGCAGCATCCTGCGGACACTGTCAAGGTCTGCTCTCAACAGAAGCAGCAGCCAGGGCCTCTCAGACTGTGGCTGCAGTGACATGTGAGCAACTGAGCAGGCTGGAACCAATACCCTGGGAGCTTTTCCTGAGCAGAAATCCAGGGAATCTTCCAAAATGAAGTGAATACTTTTGTACCCTTGAGCAAGCAGTAGTTGGGATCTTGCTGATTTCTGATATGGCATGTCCTCAAGGGATCTTCCTTCTTTTCTTGATGTGTATGCATGTGTGTGTGCTTTAGTGCTAATTTCTTCAGCATCCATACCTCCTTTGGCCCTAACTTTACTTATTATTACTTCTGGGTCAAAATTAGTTTTTCAAATTTTTTTATCCTGCTATTTGCCCCCAATTCTCACTATAAATCTGGCTGAGATCAGCTACAGCCTGAGTGTTGGGCTATCTTTTAATTTCCTTCACTACATTAATTAGTCTGCTGCCTTTCATATGAAATCTTAGGACATGAGCAAAATGAAGGCAAGTCCTCTGCCAGAGGATGCATGGCCTTCGACCTGTTCTCTAATATAGCTCTTATTCCCATCTGAAAACTCTTGAGTCTGAATACCACAGACCCCTGCAGAGGATGCTGATCTCCTGCTCACTACTATGATACAGTAGTAGAAGAAAGACTCAGAGACAGGACCAAAGTGAGATGGGAAACTGAGATGGTCAAAGTTGACCCGAAGAGCTAGAACCACTGATGTTTTTTGTGGCATAATCATTATTAAGTTGGGGTGAGAGGGCTATGTTTGGTTGCTAGGGATAAGTTGCAGACACAGACAAGGCTTGTGAAAAAAAGGGACAAAAGCAATCTTGTGTTAGCAACAGAACAGACCAGATATGGGTTATAGTGAACAATTAACCTTGTCTTCTTAGTTGAGGTTTTAATTTGGGAAATGGAATTTGAGGGTGAGCAAATCTGACCTTGGCTGCCACGTTATCTCCTATGAAGCTCCACAGATTCATAGCCATTTCTCTGGCCTTTGCCATGGTCGTTGTTGGGGGGCTCTATTGACCCACAGGCTGTCCACAATGCTTCTGTGGTCATATAGGAGTCTTGTAGCCTTCAGTCAGACTTACTTCTTAAAACCAGCCAATTATGGGATTAGCTTTTTGCAACGTACTTTGGCATAATCAATGGGGTGCTCTCCCACATCTGGCCATTTTTATCTCAGTTCCTACCAGGAGTTTGGTCTTCTAAGGTCCCACTAAAATTACCTACCAGTCTGCTCATACACTCTAGGGCTTCTCCAGCCAGCTTGTCCAGAGTTTTCTAAATTCCTACCACAAACCAAGTTCAAGCTTCTAAATCATGCAGTCATGTACAGTGACAGCGACAGCCCCGCTTCTCCAGCGCCCATTTTCTCTCCTTGCTTTGTCATTACTGAGACGTAGTATGTGACACAATTGGAGAAGAGGCTTAGTGTGGCTCACTGGTCAGGAGTTTAGTGCTCAGATGACTTTAAGGCAGAAAAGGGGACTTATGCAGTGGGTAGTCGTATCAGAGAGGAGGTTAAGGAACTAGATGTACCTCTGGTTAGACCCTTGCGGCCTATCCACACACACCCAGAAGTATGCTTTGCTAATCTGCTAGGTATTTTAATCTAGACAAGTTGACGTAACACAATATGGAATGTTTACAACATGGAAATTGAAGCCAAATGGACCTTAAATAAAAGCTCTTTCACAACATCTTCATCCAGAAAATGGAATTAAAATGATCCTGGATGCTAGTCTCAAACTGCCTTTCAAGAACTACTTTAAATCTTTGCAGAAAGAAAAAAATAGCTCTTAAATTATTCCTATAATTGTTCATATTTAGTGCTATAACTTAGAAAGTTACCAATCATAAGGACTTTGGACATGATTTTCTAAAACAGGGTGCAGGCAATATAAAATAGGTGATTCAGACCAGGGCTCAAACTATATTTAAGGAAATAAAAAACCTATAACAGAAAAGGCAGGAGTTCTAAAACTGAAGGTGTCATACTGAAAAACTCAGAGGGTGGGTTTAAGAGCAATTTAGACACAAATAACATTAAGTAATGAAGTGGGAAATATTTCAGAAGGAAATATCTTGAAGGATGATGGGACAAATGACAGAAAATACAAATAACGAGAATACAAGAGACATAAAAACTCATGATGAAATCTGGAACGGAGAGAAAACAAAATAATAAAAAAAACTAGAATTATATTAGCAAAGGAAATATTTGAGAAATTCTATGAAAGACATAAAGCTACAGATCCAAGAAACCCTGAAAATTTCCATAAAGAGGCAAACACCTGGGAACCAAAGTTGGACAAAAAAAAAATAAAGATGAGTAGGAGGGAAATAAATATGAGAAACTGGTTACAAACAGACTACAAATATGTCTTAATTTAAAATCATCAGAACTCAACAGAATTATGAAGTTGAGGAGCAGAAGACAGAGAAGTATATATTTAGTAGTACCCTAATTTTAGAAAACAAGGGGTCAGTATTGTCAAAATGTGAGATAATTTACTTTAAAAATGTTTCCAATTGGGCCGTTTGATCCCTGGTAACCACATAGCATAATACCGGGCCCACCAGCAATCAAAACCACATACCACAAATGCTGGGCTTGGTGGCTCAAGCCTGTAATCCCAGCACTCAGGATGCAGAGGCAGGAGGATTGCTGAGTTCTAGGCTTACCTAGGGTACATAGTGAGCTCAGGGCCAGCCTGAACTACAGAGCAGGATGCTGTCTGAAAAAAATACATTTCCAATATTTTTAAATATTTCATATATATATATATATTCATAATTTTTGTAATGTAAGAGTTTTCTGTAGCAAAAAAATTTGGAAGTTCTTTACTCTCCAATTTCTTTTCAGGTAAGTTCAAGTCAAAGTAAATATTATACTTAGGTTCAAAATATGCTATGAAATATAATGTGCCATTTTGATAAATTTTTCTATTCCTATTGACATGAGAGATGGTCTTTGTCAATGTTTAATTTTAGGTACAGGTATTTGGAATATGTCCGTGTTAAATAGTGTTCATAAAAAGCATATATCTGTTTTACAAAAACAGTATGAATTTGTTAGTATCATTATTTCAGAAGAGTGCAGTTTTTGGAAGTGGTCCAGTGTGTGTTTAAATCCTTGCAGACACTGAGTAGCAATGTCCCATTAGATAATTTAAACTCATTTTACTCATCTGAAAAATGAAGATGTTAATACTTACGTTATATTGGGAAATTGTATTAAACATAAACATGTATTGAGTATGAAATATATAATGTAGCACATGAAGAAAGCAATCATCGTTTCTGTTTTTATAGTCCCAGCTGCCATAATTTATCACAGAAGCCAACACAGGACATCTGTCTGCTTCCTTGCCTTGAACACGGTGGAGCTCCTAGACTCTGTGGTGCCCTCCACTTCCAGAGATCTCATCTGCCTGGCACCTGCTTTGCACTCTCCTTGTTAGTTCATGGCCTCTTTTGCCCGCAGATTCCTTGCTTCACTCTTGTCAGTTAACTGTTTCAGGAGTGGCCGCCAAGGCACTCTAGGCCCACCTTGCTTCCATGTGGCTGACCCAACGTGGGCCTGCCCTTACTTAAGAGAATAATTGATGTGGAAAGCAGATCTCTTGGACCAACTTCAGTGTCCGAAAGATGGAAAACATGAAGCCCTCAGGGCCACTTTCTCACATGTAAGAAATGGGGGTAAGCGGGAGAGAGGAAAGCAGGAAGTGCAGAAGTCCTCCTGCGAGCAGCCCCACGCAGGGGCCCGGGTGTGTCTGAACCCCAGCGGTACCCAGGCCCATGCCATGATTTCATGGTATAGTTTCTATTATGTCTATTCAAATCGCTAACAGATTTACATTAGATGATTTTAAAGTTTTTTTTAATCTGAAGGCTAAATTTGTAAAAATCTATATCAACTTTGCCTGCTTACTGATTCCCTTAAGTAGGACTTCCAGTAATCCTAATATCACACGTAAAGTTGTACAATTCACATCCCGGTCTTATGCAGTAAAATATGCTCTTCAAACTTACCTGTATGTGACATGTCTTTCATTAGTCTTCCTAATCACATTTAAGAATGTATTTCTGAGAGAGATGGTCCAATTCACAAAACTTTCACTTAAATGATGACATATATCTTACATTCCATGTAGTTCTGATTTGATAAGAAAAAGAAAATGTTCCCTTCCTTTTTTTGTATGCTTTTTACTACCCTGCTTTTCTTGTTTGAATCTCTGACTCTTTAAAATTATTGTGTACACATAAACCCTTTTAATGATGAAAACCATGTTTAAGAAGAGCTGTGTGGTTTCATGTGTGTGCATGCATGTGTGTGTGTGCGTGTGTGTGTCATAAGAAGGAAATGCACAGACTGATAATGAATGTGGAACCTGTCTTGTCGTTCTAGAATCTATCATTATTTCTTTGAAGAAAGGCACAACTGGAGACTGCACATCAGCTGCTAACTAAAGCTATTGAATTTCAAAAATGTCTTTGAAATGTCATATGAACCTATTTAACTTTTAGACAGTTCTTTAAAGTCTCTAATATTTCCTGATAACTCCCTGATCTACAACTGCTTATATTTCTCCAACTTAAAAGTTTGCTTCTATGAGGAGAAATAAATTATCTTTGCTATTCTTCCTCCCTTTTCCTCTGCACAGTAAAGGATGTCTATGTACGTACCCGTAATGGTTTTGCTTGGTTGGTTCACACAAGTTATTCAGCCTCATTTCTCTGATTGATGCTTTGTTATTGTGTTAATTTACTAAAAGAATAAATTGTTAATATTCACAGCCACAAAAAAGAAAAACACGGTACTGTTGGAGCCCTGGAGAAGTGAATCACAGCTGTGGCCCTGGGTGCTGCCTTCCTTCAGGTCAGCATGATTTATCAACGTCATGTGCTAAGTCCAGTTGACAACTGAGAAATCTACAGTTATAGTTTTAGAGTCAGACCCTCGCTGAACTGTGACACTGAAGGCTGTATTTATTCATCAATGGCCTTTTATTTTCAGATGTGTACAAATCAGGCAGCAGTCATTAATTAATCACGTTTACATCTGTTTACTAGACACTGAGAGGGAAAGAATGAAAGGAAAGTGTGTTCACTGTTCTTGAGGAACCACATTTCGGTGTGGAGTGAGATGAATACATACATTTTAAGAAGTTAGAGCGTAACAATACATTCAGTGATGGGGGTTAAAGTCTAATGGGCGCCCAAAGGAATGAGATATGAAGCCTCTTTCCAAGCATAAGTGAATTTATAGCATAATTTTAGTGTTAAAGCTATGAGTTGTGTAGAGCTGGATTTCTTGGGACACAGTCAGCGGTCAGCGTCAGATGACACAGTCACTGTTTGTGCCTATTGTGTGCTGATGCCTCTGTGCTCAGACTTCCACGACTGTGCTCAGATGCTGTCTGTAGGCTGAGCCCTGGGACCCCTTCAATTTCTACAACATGGGAGCGCATATGTTCTCATTAGAAGGTCCTAGTATTCATGCATTGGATGACCATCTAACCATAATTATGAAATAACCTGTCTGAATAAGCCATTTCTTCCTAGATTTAGGGTTCTTAATGTTTTTGAGCCAAGGTCCCCTTTTAAAAAAAAACTAGAATCATGCCTTTTAAAGGAAAAAAGCACATATTTTGAATATAATACCAGGAGGTGCATGAAAGCCCGTTGGGTCTGTCCTGGACTCTCACCTGTAACTCCTGCACACGAGAAACATTTCTCTATTCATGTCACCTTTCCCAAACGTGACCCTATGTTGTCACAAAGGATAAAGGATAAGAATGTTTACCTTTTAAGTTCATCTAGTGCTTTCCTATGTGGGTATGTCAAGTTCCATTCGCTGTTTAGAAGACTCTATTTTAACATCATTCACCCTGGTTGATGTCCAGGCAAGGCTAACAATACCCATAACAATTTTGTGCTAGGCACAAAAAAAAAAAAAAAAAAAAAAA